>JBBIGA010000016.1:16114714-16133859 GCA_037576975.1 Alestes dentex | reverse complement strand
ACTGCGGCGCCAAAACATTTACGTCCCCACTCATCGTGTACGTCCTCACGCATTGACGTCATCAATTGTGATCGGTTTCTAAGATCGGCCAAGATTAACGAGTACCGATCGAGTCATAAAATGTGATTATCGGCCGATACCGATCTTCGGCCGATCCATCAGAGCATCCCTTATATATATATGTGCGTGTGTATATATATATATAGTTTATTGCCAGAAAAATATCACTGTAAGTTAACATTCTGTCAGGATCCATGAATCTGTCTGGATTGATTCTGAACTCAAAAGCAGTAATGATACAGCAGTAAGTGCAAAATGGAAATGTATTAAAGTCTTTGATTTAAGAATATTTTAATTGTCAGTTTAACTGATTCACAGAATAGGCAAGTCCCTGTTTGGTTACTAATTTAGTGCTCCAGGTTAATTGCCAGCATCTTGCTGGAATGTTTCATTCCTTCTCCAGCAGTGCAGCAGCCAGAGCAAAAAAAAAAACCAGAAAATAAGGCTCTGTTTAAGAAGCCAGTTTCAGCATTATACATTTCAGTGCAAGCACATTTTTTCAGTGTTTTATACTACATTTGTATAGATTTAGCAGTTAGCTGTGCTTCTGTTTCTGTTTACTTCTTTTTGTCAGCTGTGCAGCATCTAAAAGAGTGACTGAGCTCAACCCTTTCGTTTGTTTTTGTTTAAACATCTTCATATTAATTTCTTTTACTTACTCGTCTTGCTTTAGTCATTCACAGAGAAGGGAACGTGTAGGAGAGGGGACTGGTTGCGTACAGCCTTAAGCCTTTAAATACCTGGATAAGATAAGATAACCCTTTATTAGTCCCACAGGTGAGAAATTAGCAATAAAACAACAGTATTTGGCCTAGTAATTTGATTTACTTTAGTGTGGTTTGTGAAATCAACATATTATTGGATTAATAGATTCGTAGTTTTGATGGAATATTTATCACTGCTTTTTTATTTCATCTGTTCCAACTGATCAAGCCTCAAAAATTGTGATGTGTGTCCATGTATCAGAAAACGTGTAGTGATATATTTCCAAATCAAAAACACCTATACAGAACCACTGACGGGTACATCATTAATTATGATATTGTGGTTAAGGATATGTTATTTGCATTGTAAGTGTTAATGCACCTAGAGGAGAAACAACACTTGGGCTACTTTTAAAAGACTGTGCAGTTGCTAAAACACAGAACATGTGTTGTGAACCCACTAGCCAAAGTTGCAATATAAATAAGATTATTTGCTCTTTAACCATAATTGCGCTATTATGGTACAGGTACAGAGTGCACATGCCCGGCTCATATTATTTACATCATAAAATTGCAGCACAGAGCAGAAAGAAAAAAATAATACATTGCAAACTGAGTTTGGACAAAAAAAAGGCTGGTTCCAGTCTTGGAGTTAAAGTGTGTTAAAGTAGGAACAACACTAAAAACTTTTTGGGCACAGGTACTCTAGGACCACAAATCTCTTTCTCTCCAGTCTGTTGTTTGTTTTCATTGTATGAAATACATTGTTTTTTTTCCCTCAGACTTCTTTAATTTCTCTCCTCCACAGGTTAAACAAAGTTTCTAAAGGAATAATCATTCAAAAAAAGAATTATTTTATGCAGAGGTTGCACAATTATTGGTTACTGAAGCGTCAGTCACGCAACGGATTGCCTCTCATTCGCCGGTTACACTCAAATCTGCAGGCCCAGAAGAGTGCAGATCAGGTTTGTGTTTTCAGGAGTTTGTGTCTCAATCTTTGTTACACAACGTTAAACCACGGTTGCTGTGCTATTTTGCACTACTTTTTTGGTTGAGCAGGTTTTTTTTTTTTAGCGTTCTAAAGCCAACAGCTAACATAAGAGTGTTTGTGTTTGTTTAGAAACCTGGAGTCACAATGCCATGAACTACTTCACATTCTGTTATTCATGGATTTTGTGTCTTTTGTGTCTGTGTACAGGCTGAGCCAGACGAAAAGATGAGTGCCGTAAGAGAAGAGCTTAAGTACTGGCAGAAGTTGCGTCACGACCTAGAAAGAGCACGGCTTTTGGTAGAGCTCATCCGGAAGAGAGAGAAACTAAAGAGAGAGCAGGTAGACCATTTTTACTGTAAAAGATGAGATGCTAAAGACCATTTTAGCTGTGGAGCTACATCAAATGCTACTGGTGTCTTCTGATCAACGTTTGGACAGAGATCCTAAAACATTTTTGTTACAGTTCATATCACAGTTCTCTCCAGGGGCGGACTGGGACAAAAAACCTGGACTTTCTTTACCTTGGTTCTGGGGGAGGGGGGTGTATGCACATCTGGGCCGCGAAATACAGGCCGACAGCCGTGCACCGGACAGCCATTCTGGACTTTTCCAGAACGTACAGATTGCCAGTCCGCCCCTGGTTCTCTCCATATTTCAGCTGACCGTTTCCCTTTGTAATACATATCTATTACATAGCTGTACCAACAGTTTAGATGATAAATTACATGACCATACCTTCTCCTCTGCATAACCAGCTTGTTCTTCTTAAAGATCTGGTCTTGCAACATAGTTGGACATGCTAGGACTCAAGGGAAAGTGCTACTCTTTCTCAAGAGAGAGCAATCGATCAGTGTCTTCACAGGGTACACCTGGACTGGCTCAAGGTGATTCTGTAGCAGTTGATCCTTGTCAAATTTTTATGCAAATAAATAAAGGGCTGTTTTCCCCAGCAGGGAGCCTTAGTCCTGGAGTAAACAGGATTTTGAATAGAGATTCTCAATTAGAAAGAAAGTGTAGTCAATGACTTGGTTTAATCTCTGTCCAGGAAAGTGTGATGTTTCTCTCACTTATAAGCACATACATTTCCAATTAGCCAGAAGTCATCAGAGGTCATCAGTGGACTTCAGTGCAGTTAAAGATGATCTTAGCAGCACTACTCTTATTTGGATTTCTTTGGGCCCAATTATAGTGAACTACATTATGTACTTACTGTGCCATGCTATGTTTTAAACTGATATTTCTCATGTTAATAAGGAAAAATGACCCTTGTTTTTGTGAAATGTGACATGCATAACAGCAAAAAAGGCCTTTTTGTGTGTCATTTGAACCAGACACCACAAACTATTTGTGTGAATTTGTTTGTTTTTCCAAGTAATCACTTACATGAATTTGAAATGTTAGTGGATTAGTGGATAGATTGTAAGTCTCTCCCCATTCAAGTAGATAGAAGCCTGATTTTGTATGACTGGAAATAACTACCTGGAGATGTTGTTAAAGGGGACATATTGTGCAAAACTAACTTAAAAAACAATTTATAATAGGTCTATGGGCTATACCAAACATGTTCATGAAGTTCTTTGCACAAAATGACTCTCACATAAAGAGATCTCACCAGCTTTATTATTGACAGTTTCCGTCCCTTTCAAAATGAGCCGTTTCAGGGCTCTGTCCCTTTCATGCAAATAAGCTTCTGCTGTACAGATCCCCCCACAGCTGAAGTTAGCTCCTTATTCACAGCTCCTTATTCAAATTTTTAGTTAAGGTGGAACTTTTTAAGGTGGAACGAAACCGATTGTTGCTGGGACATGGCCATCGAAAATGAAATGGAGCCACACAGTTCTTCGGTTTTCTTTGTTTGGGAGGAAGTGTAGGGATTTGTGCTGTTCTTTGTGGCCAACAACACAATACTCAACCTGTAGACATAGCGCTCGGCTTATCCGTGCTCGTAAAACTAGCAGACAAAATGGCGGATCTTCAACTAATCTAGTGGGAGGGGTCTCGGCAGATGAGGGGCGGTTCTATGCAAATTAGCCCAGTGGGACGTCACGCTGGGCCCGCCGTCCAAACTGCTCATTTTGAAAGGGCCTGAAACTGTGAAGAATAAAGCTGGTGTTATCTCTTTATGTGAGAGTGATTTTGTGCAAAGAACTTCATGAACATGTTTTGTATAGTCCATAGACCTATTATAACTAAAGTGAGTTTTGCATAACATGTCCCCTTTAAGATAGCCGGCCGGTGAACAGAATTACCTATGACCATTTTGACTGTGTGCTTATTGTGCCCCACCCTGTGTCCTACAGGTGAAGGTGCATCAGGCAGTGATGGAGCTGCAGCTGACTCCTGCTCTGATGCTGCAGCGTTCCACCTTGGATCAGCTGCAGGAAAAAGACACAGCACAGATCTTTGCTCAGCCTGTCAATATCAAAGAGGTAAGAACCACATATATGAGCAGATCCTGCATCCATATACAGTGCCAAATGATCTTTGGTTGATTACAGTATGAAATGAAGTATGATCAGTCATATAAAGTTATCTTGGAACTGTACTTCAGCACAGTCTAAATTAAACCAGCACTATAAAGGGGTAATTGACCTGGTCATTCAAACGTAGATGAACTCCACATTTACTCCGTAGTGTTCTTCAAAGCACCATCGGCTGAGTTTTTGGTTGAATGACATAATAAGTAAAGGCGAGTTCTAGCTATGTATGCCCATCTCACCATTTTGCATGCTTTTGTCATGATCAAGATTTTGTTTCCAGTACACTTTTCACATTCCATCCGCATCAGTCTGGTACAGGTTAACAAATTACTATCTTGTTTTTCTCTGAACACTTTTCTCATGTGTCCTTGAAATTCTTGATATTTTTTAAGCTTAATGTTAGTAAAGAGGCTTTGCTGTCTACATGTGCAAAAAATCTTATGTTAAGCAAACATGGTTGTTAGGGTAATTACCCTTGATCCATGTCTGAAACTGCGCTTTGTTGGGTTCTTGAATTTGATGTTTAAGAAGGTGTGGCAGGTGTGAGAGCCCTGTTTTTAGCAGCCTGTAACTTGGTCAAGATGCAACTAAAGCTTGTCACTTGTATCTTGTGGTTAAACCCTCTGAGGTCTGTCTGCGGTCCTTATGCTGGTCCCTAACAAAAACATGCTGATGTTCTGGTTCCTGACTTACTCTACATTTTTCTTCAAGAAGTTTGCAATTGCTTAGCTTGCCAGTGCAATTTAGTTTGTTTGTCCATGACATTAAACACTGTTTTTATTTTTTATTGGTGGTAGCACATCTTTGATTCCTATGCTGAGAGACTTTATAGCAGGCCCATGTGCAAATGCCACATTTAGAATCAACGCTAGAGCTTAGATTTCTTACACAGTAACAATAAGAGACAATTACTTTTTGTCCCATGAAATTGGTTGACTACAAATTCGACCAAGCTGACATTAGTCACTTTTATATCTGAAGTCAAATTTTTTTCATTTCAAACCTACTGTGCTGGAGTACGGAGCCCAACTTGACCAACCAAACCAAATCAGTACCATCACTCTCCAGTTACTTGGATACTGTAGGTTATTTTCAAGGTACAGGGAAATAAGTTTGAAACAGACATTTGGTGTGTCTGTTTCTCATCGTTTCAGCGACTGATGATCACAATGAATCAGCAGTGTAATGACTGAGAGTGAGTCCTTTCAAACAACATAATAACAGCCCAGGGGACCATATCTAATGAATCTAACAGAGCCTCCTTTGTGATGCTAATATTTTTCGTTCATATTTACCTTCACTAATTTCAATTTGAAAGTCAGAATTAAATTAGCAGTCTACAGAGAATGACTATTATCTCATCTCTCTATTTCTCTGCTTCTGCCTCCTAATTACATTCTCTTTTTGTAATAGGTACCGGATTACCTGGAGTTTGTCTCTCAGCCCATGGACTTCTCCACCATGAGGTCGAAACTGGAGGCGCACAAGTACCGCACACTCTCAGACCTGGAGGCAGATTTCAACCTCATGATTTCCAACTGCCTTCTCTACAACACTAAAGACACTGTGTTCCATCGGGCCGCAGTTCGTCTGCGGGATCTAGGGGGTGCTATCCTGCGGCAGGCACATAGCAAGGCTCAGAACACAGGGCTGGACCCAGATACAGGCATGCACCTCCCAGAGTCCCCGCACAAGAATGACTACTACCGGTGCACACTGGAGGATGGTGAGTAACAGTGGGTAACAGGCAAGCTGGATGTGAATAAAAAAATTTAAGTAGATATATTTTACATACAAATGTGTGTTATAATAGTAAACCAGACACTACATGGATGTTTTTCTCAGCAGTGGCGAATAGCTGTGATCTGTGTTTTAATTTTGTGTTTAGTTTTTCCTAAATGTTAAATTTGACAAGTAAGTGGAAATTGTGACATTTATGTGAGATTGTCAGAAAAGGCAGCCGTGAATTTGCTGATTTTTGTGCATGTCTGACTGCTTGCTTGTGTGTATTGTACAGTGGACACGCTGCTGGACCCAGAGAACAGGTTGCACATGTCAGCAGAGGATCAGCTGAAGGAACTACTGGATAAGTTGGATGTGGTGACGTCAATGCGCTCGAGTGGGGCCCGAACCCGCCGCATACGACTGCTGCGCAAGGAGATCAACAACGTCCGCTACCGCCGCAATTCACACCTCTCTAATGGAGATGTCAAAGAGGAAGATGAGGATGAAGATGAGGATGAGGAAGACAAAGAGATGGACACTGAACACAACTTGTCTTCATCCTCTGACAAAGGTTAAAAAAAAAAAAACATTATCAATATTTTTTTTAAACCCTGTGCAATGCCTTTGGTGTTTATTTGTACAATATGTATAAAGTTTTACATAATTTTATGTCATCATCAAGCGTATTGCTGCCAGCATAAATTAACTTTATAACTTTTTCACCCCATTTGAATGTACCAGATGTCCTTTATATTGTGTGAACATGTTAAGATGACTGGACCAGTACAGTTTTTCAAAAGTGAACATTTTGAATTTCTTTTTAATTCCTTACGTTATTAAAAAAGTTATTTAATTTCTTATTTCTGTTTTTTTAGATGATTGTAAATCTACACCTCCCCCAACCCTGGAGCCCTCGGGCCTGGCCTTATCCCCTCCTCCTGGGGACACCCCCCAGGATCCCCCCACCCTCCGGCCAATGACGGCTGACCCAAAGACTTCTTCAGGCTGCCCCTCTGAAGACCTCAAACTGAGCAGTGAGAGACAGGATGCAGAGCCAGAAGCAGATGTGGCACTTCAGAACATGGCACAGGACAGTCCCCCAGTTTTATCTCCCAGTGAGGGAAAGCTGCTCAACGGTGTTTCAGCCACCCAATCTCCCACCCGGCCCATATCTGGAGGAGTGGGCCGTCGCACGTCTGTCCTCTTCAGAAAAGCGAAAAACGGAGCTAAGCTACAGCGCGAGAGAGACAATCAGCTGCAGAACGGGAGCAGTGGGGAGAGCAAAGCTCCTCCACTGTCTCTCCCCTGCAGCAACAACCTCACCCCCATCACCACCACCGTTATGCCTCTAACCACAAACTCAGAGACAACGGCTCAGACATTGCAACCATCAACACCCCCGCCTGTACTCTCACCAGCCAATCAGAGAGACCGTAGCCGCAGTGCTAGTCCTGAGCGAGAACAGGAGAAGACCCCACCTCGTTTTGTAGACTCTGGTAAAGCCTATTTCAGTTATAGCTACCAGGTTTTGAAATTACTAGGTTGTGCACTACTGAAATTAGTGTGCACATTCAGATAAAGAGGAATCTTATGATTGCAAAACAACAAACGCTGCCAGTAGAAATAGAATATTTTTTCTCCTTTTTTTCTGAATTATTTTTGCTTTCATTTGGTATCCTAAGGGAATTTTCTACAAAAAATGTATACAAATACAACAGAATTTACCTAGTTATGTCACATATGAGTTATAGTTTAAGAGGGGTTATGTTTTGAGTGTTATGCCTTTAAGCCTGTCCTGTTTGTGTTCACAGCTCTCACAAACGGATTCAAAAAACACAAAGAAGGCAGTTCAGACTCTGAAAGCAGCCCCTCACCAATTCTGAAGAAGGAAATGTAATAGTTCAGAGACATCATTACTCACACTTTTATATTTATTTTTCGGTTTAGGTTGCAAACAGTTATTAATAGAATGTGTTTTGTTTTCAGTATCTTGCCACCAAAAAAAAGTCTGGGGAAACCGGCATTGTCCAAAATACCATTCTTAGAGACTGTTAATGGAGATTCTGATTACACTGGTCCAGGTAAGAGAAATAACTGCTGACATTAAACTGTAAAGGTGCTGTCAGCTTACTTTCCTAATTAGTTATACGTTCAGCTATATGCTCCTGCATGACTGGCAAATAAAGAACAATGCTGGTCATTTAAATTGAGAGTTTTCTTGGTTCTGTGTGTATTTCCTCTTCTGGATTTGAGTTGGGTTTGACAATATTTGAATAATCTGACATCAAAAGATCTCTTTAACCTACCAAAAGGTTGCTCTTTAGTGCCTGTAGGCTTTGCAGAAGAACAGTTCCACAGGTTCACATAAGTGAAGTGAGCTTTTGGGAGCTTTTTTTTTTTATAGAGCTGCTCCATTTCTCCCTTTTTGTCACTGGATATTTGCAGTGTCGAGCAGAGAGTTGAAATAAATGGGTTTTTTTTTGGCTAGTCTAACTCTGTCAATAATATCTAGCAATGCTTTAATGATTTTCTGTCTACCGTAGTCACCTAGCCACAGTACTGTACTTTAGCGAATATCACAATGTATGGATAAGCTGCCAAATTCTGCTTGCGCTGGCCATTTACCACTGTGTGTACTGTGGTCACTCCCTGTTGAACTTTATTCTTGTTAATTGTGTCTTATATATTAAAAACAGATGCTGTGGGGTTGTTGCCATGGCTACAACACTCACTCATTGTGGGGTCTAAATCACCTAGAGTTTTTCTGGCGTTTAAATCATGGCTCTGCATTTGTTTCTATCTTTGGTTAATAATCAAGTCACCAAATCTGTTGTATCATTAAAATATTTAAAGTATTTGCAGTTGAGGTGACATTAATACAGATGTATAGGCTGACGGCAAAATATGTTTGTATTATGATTTTTTGCATTATTGTTTTTAAGTGTGTTGTATTCTTCTTCTCAGTGGATATGCTCTCTATAGAGAGTGATGCTGAACTTGAGCCTCTGGACCTGGTGTGGGCAAAGTGTAGAGGTTACCCATCCTACCCTGCTCTGGTGAGACGGAATATTCTAGAACTCTGCAAACACTGTAATGCTTCCACTCCACTTCACCAGTAACATTCTACGACTGTATAAGCATGGCTGTTAGAGAAAGGTTACAGACATTAAGGCAACATTACAGTTTCCTTTTTTGTGTGGCGGCCAGTGGCATAGTGATTAGGGAGTTGTCCCTGTGTTCAGAAAGTTGAGAGTTCGAATCCCAGGACTGCAAGTGGCACCGCTAGGGTACCCTTGAGCAAGGTACCGACCCCACACTGCTCCTTGGGCACTGTCTTCCTGGCTGCCCGCTGCCTCACTTGGTGAATGGGTTAAATGCAGAGAAAGAATTTCACACTGCTCACACTGTGTGCTGTGATCTGTTCACACGTGACTATAAGGGGCCACTTTACATTATGAACACTTAAAAGCTTTAAAGGTTTTCTTTCAGCAATTAATTTGCCAGCCTTCCTTGACATCCTTATTACAGATTTGGCAGATATCTGTTCCAGTAAAGTACAGTTTGTTTTGGTGTTAATACTTATAATGCACATTCAGTGCCAGTTACCCTTACGGCAACGTTAGTGTTGATACTGCTGTGGCTAGATTCCCATGCCCAGATTAGGTCTAAACCTTGGCTAAACCAGATTTTTAATGGTGAAACACTATTGGCATTGCAATTTGGTCTGCGATTATGTTTAATCCTTGTCCAAGAAACAAGCAGTATGTTTTTAGCAATAGTCTGTTCTTTTTAAAACATGTGCTTATCCTAAGGTTAGGCTTGCTCTTGAACAGACCCATGATGTTCGAAGTACTTATAAATCTTTTATTTTTTGTCTGTGGTAGATTATAGATCCGGAAATGCCAGAGGAGGGTCTGCTGCATAACGGAGTGCCTATCCCTGTTCCCCCTGTGGATGTGCTGCGGCTTGGGGAGCAGAGGCAGGAGGAGGCCGGCGAGAAACTCTTCCTTGTCCTCTTCTTCGACAACAAGCGTACTTGGTGAGAGCAGTGCACATGAAACCTTTGCCCACAAGGATAGATGTTTCTGGAAAGAAACAGAAATGCCAAATGATGGATTAGTTTAAAAGTCTAACAGATGTGCTTTTACATAAAATACATTCACAATTGCAGGTGACACTTTGAGTCACTTGTAATCAGCAATTTAATGTGTATCATACTAAAGTCACCGACTGTAGTGCCCCACAAATATTGGTTAGTGTTCTAACTGTGAGCTCCAAGCTTAATGCTCGAGTGAAAAGCATTTAACCAGAATGGCCAGCAGATGGGGCTGAAGCTCAGAGTGTCTTATTTTTTGCCAGTAAATGTACAATTTGGTAATGATGTTAAATACAAACTATGTACAGCATTTAGTGACCCTGGGATTCTTTAAGCCCTTCTTTTCAACATCCTGGTCATGTTGAAAGACTGGAAATACTTGATGACCCCTGCTTACGTCACATATGTAAAAGTAGAAGTATGTTTACAAAATAAAAAAGGAACATGAGAGGGAAGTGATGTGTTGCTGTAGTAGATTTAGTGTAAACTTGAATATAATTGTAACTATGCGTATTTGTAATAAAATTGTTTATTTTTGACATTTAGGATCAGGTGTACTGTCAAATTCAAGTGCTTACTGTTCCTGTGTACATTAAAAAAAAAAATAAGTTATCAGGCTAAAAGCCAGATGTCTTTCTCACGTTTCTTTTATCCGGTAGATGTTGCAGTAAGCTGTGAGAATTTGAATAACCCTGTAAATGCCCAAATCAAATAATAATTGTATTATTAATCTGCATGTTGGTGAAGTCACTCATGATGCTTTTTAACAGTGCATCAGAAAATGAATTTGCCATGAACTCCACTGATTACTCTGTTCTTGGTGCTGCAGGCAGTGGTTACCACGGGAGAAGCTGCTGCCGCTGGGCATGGACGACACCGTGGACAAACTGCGTCTAATGGAGGGCCGGAAGACCAGCATTCGGAAGTCTGTGCAGGTGGCTTACGACCGAGCCATGATCCACCTCAGCCGAGTACGAGGGGACCATGGCTTCGTCGGTTCCAACTACATTTAAAGTCCACCTGTTGCCAGCACATGTGGATACCTGTGCTTATCACTACTAATCAGATACCACTCACACAGAAAGCTGTGTCGCGAAACACTCCCTCTACTGAATGTGTAGGGTACTATTTAGAGGAAGAAGTCACTAAGCGACACCGCAAATGGTGCGCTGCATGTCTTAGCAGGGATCCAGCTCGTTTCTCAGATACACTGAGAAAGCTGTGAGTCTCTTGCACCCTCATTTCCTTCCCGTGTTTAGGAGTGGCAGCCATGAAACTGATGTTTAGTTGGGTTTTTACAATCCCATTTCAGGTTTGGGATGGGTTATAAGGATATGCTTTTAATGAACCCAAGCATGGGTGCGTGATTTTTAAACTAGTGTCACTTTAAATCTAGTGGGTTCGAGTCCTTCCAAAGGCTCATTGTCAGATAAAGGTAGGGCGGTATCTGTTTTCTGACAATGATTCAGTTAATACGAATGAGTCAGTGAATCGGCTAGTGAGTGTGTACAAATGTATGAATGAATCACTGCCATTTTCTTACGATAGCTTTTTACTTTTTAAACGTTTTACAAACCACTTCTTGTATATTGTAAAGACACTCGTGTATATAATACATTTTTTGTCATACCGTATCTAATTTAATTTGAGTCTTGTTTGTGAATTCAATCGCGAGGATGTATGAAGAAATTAGATCACTTCTGTACATATTTGTAAAAAAACAAATCAATTCACTGACTTGCCGCAAAGTGTATTCTGCTTGTTTTCGATGTCAGACAGTGTGAGTACATACGTACATATGTTAGGCATATACATACAGTTTATGTATGATTCACAGCCAGTTGTCTGTGGTTAAATATATATCATTTTTGATACACAGAAATGTAATTTATTTATGGACCGCAAAGAGATAGAGATAAATTATATATTGGTTGAAGAATCGAATCAAATATCTTATTTAAGAGAAACTATTGAATAGGGTTTTAAGACAAGATGGGCTTTGTAACTTTATGGGTTAGTTATTGTTAAGCTTATAAGATGAAATGCTGTAGGGAGGATGTTTTGTTGGACAGTAAAATCATTTTTCTTCTGTTTTTGCACCATGGAGCACAGAGCCTTGTATTTATTGTAGAAACTTGTCTAGTACCTGTTTATAAGATGGAGCTGAAAAATTTTAAGCTTGTACAAACTGCAGATTTTACCTACTCGCCAAATAACCTGTCTCAAACAGTATTTTCTCATGTGGGGGAAATAAATGTTCTATTGAATCTCTTAATGCTGTTGCACTTCCTCTGTCTTTTAGAAAGAACCAAGCATCAACTTTTATCCTCTTGCTTTGTCAAAGCCTAAGTTGTTAAAGGAGTAGCGGTCAGGCTTTTTTTTTTTTCAGCCCCAGAATTTGAGGCCAAAATCAGACCCTAACATTTGACAAACCAGTCCAAGTGCATTTTTGGCAACTTCCTCTGCCCCTTTTTCTCTGATTTAGTCATTGCTGATTCCAGGGGCACTGGAACCATTTTAGCACTTTTCAAAATCATTTGTTTCATCCCCCCCCACCTTCTATCTCAAGGTCTGCTTCACATAATGCAGCCGACACTGGGAGGGCGATGGCAATCACGTGTTTCCTGAAGCGCCAACGCAATTTCTTACACTGCTACCAACCCAATGTCATTGAACCCCTCAGCATGCTTGGACAATACTAATTGCTGGGTGGGGGGTCGACCTATGAGAGAGTGAGGCCACGGATGGCTGTGGCATCACTTGGAATGGACTCGCAGCGTTGACTGGCCCAGTGCTTAGACTGGCAGCATATTTGTATAATTTTCAGAGATTGCATGGTGCCGCTTTTCTAATATAAGTTTAAAAACGAATAACCAACACTTCCATGGTTTAGAATGAGCTAATGTGATGGAAGCACCTACGATGAGCAACTACAAATGCACAAACTACTCAAACTCTCTGATAGTCTATGGTAAGAAATACACGACTTATTACATGATATCCTACAATGTATGTGCTGTTTCAGACAAGATTTGTTACAGAATTTGATTCTTTGCTTGTCCCTCCAATAGCTGCTCTGGCACTTTGTGCTGATAAACACAAATGCTCATTGATTTAAAATATGCTATTTCTAATGAGGTGTTTAAGTTGCATTTAGTGGAGCCTAAATGAAACAGTATCAATGTAACCATACGTTCTGTTTACGAAGGCAGCAGAGAATTCATTTCATGGGTGAAAGGCACTGGGCAGGAGACGTGAAATCATGTAATTACCACGAGAGCACTTCTGTACTACTAAGAACATGAAGGGTGTGCCGTCTACAGACGCAGGAATGGATGATTCGCGATTCTTTCTCCTGTGTGAAATTCCTGCAGTATTAACCCTGTGGTCACACTGGGAACACTGACATGTTTAGTTCCTAGGAATGTCGTGTGTGGATGGAATATGGCAGTACTGCATGGCACATGTAGGGGTTGATAGAGGCATAACAGGGATGACCTGTCCTCTCTTTGCCGCTGTACTCTTCTGGGAAGACTTTACACTATGGTTGGAGCATTGCTGTGAGGATTTGATTGTGTTCAGCCACAACAGTAAGTACTGATGTTGGATAAATAGTTTTAGAAGATGGGGAGCGGAACCATTATAGCAGCTTTAAAGGGGGACCAACTCCATATGAAAGTCTATGTTTCTGTATGCAGTGTCATTAAAGTCCCTGTTGGAAGTAGTAGTGGCCTACAAAGAAGTCTAATTGTCTCAGCCCTGGTCCAGGTGGCTTTCAGCTTTGCACATTGAGGTGTTTTCACGGCTCCAACCACACCTGGTCCAACTAATCAGCTCGTTAACAAGCCCAACCTGTGCTAAAGTGGTTTCTTAAAGAAGCGAATGGGTGGCCTCCAAGACCAAGGTTGTTGGTGTTTCTCTTCTCTAACATGGTTTCCCAATCCTGGTCTTGGGTGCCACTGCCCTACTTATTTAAGTGCTTTCCCTTATTTAAGAAACAAACTTAAACACAGTAAGGGCATGGTAAACAGCTGATTAGTTGGATCAGGTCCGTCGGAAGCCGTGAAAACACTTCTAACAAACCCATTTCTCCTCAATAGCTCGTTAAACTAGTTCTGTGTTTGAAGCAGGTCTGCTGTAACACCAGGTGGTCATTAACCGTACTCCTGGAGATCCACTTTCTAGCACACAAATGAATCTGACCAAGCCAATCAAGGCCTTCAAAAGAACTAAAACAGTTCAAGGTTACTTTGTCATCAGCCGGTGTGAACACATACATAGTTTGAAGAGATATTTCTCTGTGGACCACGGTGCAACATATATCAACATTCAGACAGTGTTTTCCAGTTTCTGAGGCACACTGCCCTGTTCACTGCTTCCAACACGTGAACGTCCAACAGAACGTGACTATGGCGAGCGGCATGTGGGGACGGTACCTGGCTCAGCAGTCTTGAGATGCAAACCCTCATCTTTTTGACACACGTGTGCACACACACACACATCTATGTATATATTATCTTTTTCAGCTGCTTAGTATTCACACTTCACATCAAAGACCGTTGGGTTTCTGTGACCCTGTCGTTGGTCCACTTTTGGTAGGAACTGACCACTGACAAGGAACCCTCCACAAGACCTGCTGCTCTGGAGAGGTTCTGACCCAGTCGTCCAGACATCACAGTTTGGCAGTGACAGCCGTGTTTAACAGCAGTGTTCCCAGTGGAAGCGTTTAGGAACAACAACAACTCAACCTCAGAAGACCACCTAAAGTCACAGAGGAGGGTCATCCATGATTCCCTAGCTAAAGAGTTCCAAACTTCCACTGGCATTAATGGGAGCACAAAAACTGTGCTATGTATTCATATGCAATGTCATAGGCCATGTTGGTGTAATAGTCAGACATCCCAATACTTTTGTCTACATAGTGGAGTTACAAGCTGAGATATGTGTAGTTTTCAGCAGACATCTTTAGAAACACAGGTCTTTTATTTACAGAATATGAATTTTTTTTTTTCATTGGGCAATTAAGGATTTTGAACAGAAGGTATATGCAAAGTTAAAATGAGTAAAACATACAAGAGGCTACAGTACATTGAGTCCGGCTATTGTTTTTATCAAAAATGAGTTTTGTTGTAACAGAGGACTCCAGTGTTCATAGAGCAAGAGTGCTGAGTGAGGGTCGGGTCTTCTGACCATCAGCAGGAGGATCATAGACCAGTGCTGTGTACCAATACCATACTGAACACTAATACTATAAGGTATATACGGTGTACTAGTCTTAATAGTAAGATTGAGTAAGTTTGCAAAACATACTACTGCACTGTATTGGTAGGTCAAATGTTACCAAAATGATACTAGTCATGACCTTGTAGGCTGCTTGAAGCTACCACCAAATTCAAAAACACATACCTTTTAATTTTGGCTTTTCGTTAACTGTCCTTTTTATTGTACTTATTCACAGCAGCAGGACCCTTAACTTCATTTAAGCACAAGTTGAAGTTACTCTTTATTTCACAATGTATGGTGGAACCACAGGGTCCATCAATACCATACTCAAAACACGGACCAGTTTATGGGTTTTTAAGTAGTTCAGCTCACTACATGCTTAAAAATCCCAGTCAGTATTAGTGTTTAGTATACTTTCGGGAACACAGCACGGTATTCCTACTCAGGTAAGTTTATGAACGCGGAGAGCCGATCGGCACTTCTTAGCCATTCAGTCCTCTCATTTCCTGAAGCGGCTCTCAGTGCTGCAGGTCCCAGGGCTGCTGTGGGAGGAGTGTGAGGTGGTTGTGGCGGAGCGTCCTGAGCTCGGTGAGCCGACCCAGCAGCTTGGCGAAGCGACACGGACCGACGGCAGAACCCTCTCCACTCCTGCACACCTTAGAGAGCAGCTCCAGGACAAACTCCTGCAGACTCTCCACACACCTGACCGCACGCAGAGATGGCCTGTCTGCCTCACCCACACCAGAGAGGAACAAGGGAAGAGGAGAAATATGATGAGGATTCGAAGGATTAGACACTCTCATTTGCACTGTTCCCCTTAACCTAAATATAGTAGATCAGCCACGTTTGCACGGGAGTTACGATCTGGTTTCTGACGCGGTATGACATACTGTTGTCTATAACACAGTTCTACAAGTACATTGTGCTCAATGTTCATCGGTGTTGTATTGCATTTAGCAGACACTTTTATCCAAAGTGACTTCCATTCCCTAACTACAGGGGGCAGCCTCCCTGGAGCAACTTGAGGTTAAGGGTCTGGCTCAGGGACTCAGTGGTGGTTTGTGAAGGTAGGATTCAAACCAGTGACCTCTCGGTCCAGTTGCAAGCATCCTACCCACTAAGCCACAACAATCCATTTTATTAGCATCAAGGCTCCCATGCAAAACTGTAGACATTAAATACATACACCTACATGTAGTTTGAGGGGAAACCAATAATTTGTACGGCTTTAATACAGTGCCTGTTCTTGATTCAAAAAAGAAATCAGACAGGACAGCAATTAGGACTAAATCATGAAGGCTAGTCCTTCAGACACAACTCTAGGCCCTTTCTACCAAGAATTCATACAACAGAATCTCCCGTTGTGGTCCAAGATGAGTCTTAAAATGTGCACGGCCTACAGAACCACCTTGGCAAAGTGCTAACTTGAAAGCAAACTAATTCCCCACTTCAGCATCCAGTGAAGGCCACAGACCTGAGCAGAGCACTGCCGTAGCAGTAAGAAGAGCGTATTCAGCATCGGTTACAGTGATGGCTGCCATGCTGTTGAAGAAATTCAGGACTGGTCTCAGGAGCTCCTCACTCAACCCTGCTTAAAGAGAACGAAAAAAAGGCCATGGTCCTGGTTTCCAGGGGATGTCATTTACAAATGTACATTATAAAACTCTTCAAAGCCAATTAGGATGATATATCAGCACTGATAGTGTAAAACCACTGAACTGAGCATTTACCCATTATGTTGTTCTCACTCTGAACACAGATGTTAGGATCTAACTGTTTGTTTATTCTGTTTTGGTAGCATATTTCTGGGGTTTTTTTAGAAAGCCACTTTAGTGACAACAGCAATAAACAGTCATGACAAGTGCTAGTCAGTGACATTATATAGAAGGAGAGGATTCAATTTAACAGTGAACTGAGGGAAATGACCCAGGAGTATTGAAGATCCAGCCATGATACCAGCTAATCAAATTCTCTAAATGTCCAAGAAAGATACTTCAGTGCTTCCTTCCTTATCTCCTTTAGCACTGGGTATTCCATTAACTAGTGACAGATTTTCTGTCAGATTTTACTTTTCATTTAAAATGTCTTGTAAGTCTATATAACTGCCAAGATAACTGCTGAAACTTTCCTATAAGGACTTTGCCTTTCTGTGAATTACAGCGGGTTTCCTAAGCACTCAAATCTCATTTAACATACAAATCCCCACCAGCACTAAAGGGCACATTCTGCAGTGTTCTTGTAACTTTTACCCCCCTTGAGGTCCACATTGTGTGTGTCAAAAACAGTCATTTTTACATAATTACTTTGCAACCTCTCCTTGTCCCTTAGAATTTAACAGGCTGATGTTGTTACTGTATCTTTAATCGTTCTATATGTAAATTGCCGCTTTAACCCTCACATGTCAATTACCTCTTCTAAACTGCCTAGGCTATTTATATGTAAATGCGTTCACAGCTGTGATATAACAGCTATGATTAATTCAAAACAGCCTGTTTACACACTTTAGTTTCTATGTATAGACTGGGGAGTTACTGGTATATTTTTAGGCACAACACTAGTACATGAAATACCTCATTAAATTTCAAGGAAAATAGTGAAAAGATAAGAGCCCCTTAAAGCAACAATATGGAAACTCCTATCCGCGCAGTTATGTAATATTTCTAGGGTTCAGTTTTAAAGTAAAGTGGCCCCTTATAGTCACATGTGAACACACCACAGCACAGAGTGTGAAATTCTTCCTCTGCATTTAACCCATTCACCAAGTAAAGCAGTGAGCTGCCACCAACAGGGGGCGTCTGCGGTGCAGTGTGTTGGGATGGTACCTTGCTCAAGGGTACCTCAATGGTGCCACTAGCAGTCCTGGGATTCAAACCCATGGCCTTCTGATCACAAGGGTAACTCCCTAACCACCAGACCACCAGCTGCAAGGATTAATCCCAGGCTCATGACTAGACTAAGCTTTATTAATACACGACCATATACACAACCTAGTAATACATTTATGTAATCGAGCTCACCTGGTATAACACACTTCATGGAAGATTTTTTGATCACATTAAAGTGCAGTGTTATCTGTTCCACTTTTCTTGGAGTTATGGAACCCTAATTAAATGTCGGTCAGTTACCTGAGTTTAGCATGACCTCATGGCTGCTGTTGGCCTTAGACTGTAATGTTTTCACCCAGTTGTGGGAGGATACAGAGGATACACCCCCAGGATACACAGCTGAAAGGGAAAGAAAATCAAGCTTACTGATGCTGAGCAGTAAATGTTTTTTTCAACTGCACGTTGTTTATTTACCTAGGAACTCGATGAACAGGACCATGATCAATACGACTCTACCTGCGCTAGAAGTGGACGGATTCTCAGCGAACTGTTGAGCCGAGAGCAGGAACATGACCTCCACAGTGGAGCTAGCGAGAAGAACGCTCTGGTCAGCACTGTCCAAGAGGTCAAATCCTAAACAGTAAACAACAAACACGGCTCAGGCAATCACTGACGAGACGTCATCTGTCACTTGTTCTGTATGTGAAAGAGGAGTTGTCTAACCAGGTATGCTTTTAGAAAACTGTAGAAGCCTTTCTGTCTGCAGAGGTGTCAAGTCCGCGAGACGATCTCCACCCTCCTCCAACCCTGACCACTGGGGCACCTGAGAAACACAATAAACATATGAGTATCATGCCGACGTAGACATTGCATCAAGTCTACTTCACATGCAGTATAATCTACTTAAAATGGCAAACTAACGTCTTTATCTCAGCAGTTTAACGCCAATTTACACCTCCAGGCGCCACAGTCTGTTGTGTAACCTTTAGATGTTTACTGACATCAAAGCATTGAATGAATTTCTCCACACAATAATTGATT
>JBBIGA010000016.1:16079314-16109488 GCA_037576975.1 Alestes dentex | reverse complement strand
GTTGACTGTTAATGTTACAGAGAACTTTAATAAAAGTTGCTCAGTGTTGGACACCTGTGTTCCTCCGCTGCGTGTGTTACGTCATCAAACGACTAGTCGACTCGACTTCGACTTTGTTGACAGATTAGTCGACTTAAAAAAATCTGAAGTTGTTAATGCCCTAGATTGGAGTCTTCCCCAGGAATGTGAGCCGCATCCTCAGACTTGCGTGATTCATGAATTATTTAATGACTTTTATGAGGCCACTGGGATGTAATAAAAAAAAAATCTGAACGAGACCTTGTGAACCACTGAATGATTTCTGGAAACAGGATGCAGCTGAAGAGCTTTGTGTTGTTTATGATATTAGTTTCCTTTTTTTGGCCTTCGATCTTTTATGACCATGTGGAATCAAGACAGACTGAAACTTCAGGCCTGTGAGAATGGCCTTGGGATTAGCGAAACATTTTGCAAGTCACCCCACAGAGGGAACACATGTTACTACTGGCAACGCTTCTGAAACACATCTGTGCAGCAAGACATTGCTCTAATTCCATCACACACCTACACCCTCATGAATGTAACTTGCAGTCTGTATACTGACAGAAAATGTGGATAAGTGGATTCAGTTACTGTAAAAAACGCACTTAATTTCATCAGGAGATTTTGGGTAGCTGGATCCGTCTACTGTCAATTACCACATAATTCATAGTTACTGAATGATTTATAGTATCACTGACTGAAAAGTACACATTCAGATATGAACTGAATGATAAACCACGACTTTAAGAGATGACACTTAAGCATCCTCCTTATACACGCATGTACATGATGGTATTTACTTTATTTTACTGGTTTCCATGCCCTCCATTTCTGATACTGCATCTAATTCATATCTCCCAGCCCTCCTCCTATTTGCTCCTCTCCCAGATGTTTTCTGTCCCGTTTAGGCTCGGATATGTTGTGTGACATGGCTGAGCTTGTATCTGTTTGTAAACCACTGAGAGTTCTCTATAAACAGCCATGTTGGTGAACAGCGTTGCTCACGTAATGTCCAGTGCACCGTACTCCACCCTCAGCAGCCACAGTTGCAATGTGAACTGAACTAAAGGAAAAAGAGTGGTGGGTTTGTTTCTGGGTCATGTGAGACAGAGTCACTTTATATAGTGTGGGCCCATATACTTTACGGTGTAAGAGTTTAAGAACCACATTGATGCTGACATATCTAGAGATAATCCGTTTTAATAACAACAGCTTACTCATTTAAAAAAGTTCCCGCGTCCTTTATTTGTTGTTTCAAACTTAGTTAAAATAGCTAGGTTTTGACTTAATGTTAGATGAATATAAATCCCACCTGAACTGTTTCACCACTGATAAAGACCTTCCTTTGTCTAGAATGCAGAAAAAAATATTCGGCTCTTTTGTGTCGAGCTCCAACAGTTATCTGCCAAACTTGATCCAGATAATTGTCTTCAGGAGTGCCTGATCAGCTGGATCAGGTGTGTTTGGATTGGCGGGGAAGCCTTAAGGAAGGTTAGTAGAACCAGTGTAAACGTACAATTGTCATCACAAACAATAACCCATATCCCACACACCACTGAATGTTCCACATTAACCAACGATATCCCAGATTCCTTAGAAATCTGTCTATCATTTATAAGGGTTTCCAACCTTCTCCAACCCACACAACTGAACTTCCACAGCCCACAAGATTTGACTTATTATGCACAATGTGAACAAATATAACACAAAAGTTCATTAAGCCCATCAAATTTTGCTTGACTGTATAGTCATGCATTATAAAGTCCTATCTAGCCATTTATTCATGATGAATAAACTCCATGCTATCAAAAAAATGAATAGACTTGCATCGAAAATATCAAGAACAAGCTATGTGGATTACATTGCATAGCAATCAACAAACTAGACAAACTATAAATAGGTAAATAGGTTTTATTTTTGCAAATAATTTTCAGAATAATAGTTGTCACAATTAAAATGATGTTTCGCTAAATATCTTGACACTACTAGCACTACGAGTATGGTCCACTGAGGGAGCCATGGCCCCCAGGTTGAAAACTCCTGATCTATAAGGTGGTACTGCATCGAGACTTCGGCTACACTGCAGTAGTGTTCACAGTGTGACCTGTCTGTTAGCATAAGGTTAAGCAGTATGAAGAGGTGAGTAGTATGAGGTGTATAGTGATATAAGGTTGAACAGTACGAAGAGTTCAACAGGATTATGTTCAGCTATATCAAGAGCTAATTCGTATTAGGTTTAGATGTATGAGGAGTTCAGCAGTATTATGTTCAGCAGGATGAAGAGTTCAGTAGTTCTAAGCTTAGCAGTATGAGGAGGTCCGCAGTAGGAAGTGTTCAGCAGTATGAAGAGCTCAGCTGTACTCAAGAAGAGTGTAGTTGTATGAAGAGTTCAGCAGTATAAAAACCTCAGAACTCTGAAGAGTACTATAATGTGAAGAGTTCAGAAGCTTTAGCAGTGTTAAATATGAAGTGTTTAGCTGTACAAGGAACTCAGCTGCAAGGAGAGTTCGGAAGTATTAGCTTCAGGATTATGAAGTGTTCAGCAGCATAAAGACTCCAGCTGGATGAAGAGTTCAGCAGGATAAAGAGCTCAGCAGGGTTAAATTCAGAGGTTTAGCAGTAAAAGTAATGTTGTCACTTTGAAAAGAACAGCAATAAGAAGAATCTCACCGTAATACTGGAGGGGTTCTGCAAAGCCGTACGCATCCACTCCAGGCAGGTAGCCTCCGGCAGCCATGCCCATCTCAGGGTCCGTCCACTCTCTCATCTGCACGGCTGATTTCACCCACACACTCCACAGAGATTCCGGCGTCTGTCACCGACTACAACACAGTTCATGAAGAAAAAAAATCTAGTACATGTCTAAACATCTTTTAGTTAGATGTTTATTATGTATATGGAAATAAACATATGTCTGACTGATTGTTATTCTGATTCATTAAGCATTTATTCATTCATGAAATTTCTTTCAGCATTACTGTCTGACTCAAGACCACAGCAGGTCTTCTTGCCTCGGAGCTGGAGGGACTATATTTAGAGAGCTGCAATTCTGATGGTTAACCCAGAGCATGGTGAAGTCTGAGGAGGGTCAGAGTGTGTGGGCCTCTGGGGGTGTGTGTGGAGACATGGGACAGGGAGTGTGAGAAGGAGATGTAGATGAGACCCAGGCGTCCCAACAGCTGCTCTGGCAGAGGTTTCAGAGAGAGGAGCTTGAAGCAGAGACAAGTCCCTGGTGGACTCCACAGGTTTGGCCTGAAAATGTGAGGTCCCAGTAGAGTCCAGCAGCTGGAGGCCTTTATGACCCACCTGAGTGTGCAGCTTTAGGATCTATAGGAGCGTCATCACTGCACCAGAGGGAGGTCTGATGTTTAAAAGAACATGGAGTGCCGAATCTGGATTAGAACTCAGAGATGATACTTTCAGCACTATATTCCCCAGCTTCCTCAATGACATCATTTTATTTTCTCTGATCTTTTACTTTATCCCTCCAAGTTGCATTTATCACATGACTAAAAAATGTGGGTAATTCACTGTGAATTATTTCTCACCAGCAGCTCAAGGCAAGCAGAGACTTTATGCTGGAAGTGCAGATTCTCAGCCTCCATTCATTCCTTTCCCGTTATCATTTGTATTTTCAGAAGAGGAGAAGAAATATTTGGCAAAAAGTTATTGTTGCATGGATGCACCAGTCAGCCATGACATTAAAACCATCTGTCTAATATTGTATAGGTCCTCCTCATGCCACCAGAAAACATTATCCTGCCATCATTTGGGAAATCTGGGGGTGTACTTGGTCTGCAGCAATGTTTAGGTAAGTGCTACATGTTAAATATCCAGAGGACCCAAGGTTTCCCAGCAGTACATTGTCCAGAGCATCACACTGCCTCTGCTGGGCTTGCCTTCATCCCATAGCACATCCTGGTGCCATCACATCTCCAGGAAACAACACACATCCAGAGAAGCCCACATAATGTAAAAAGACTTGATTCATCAGACCTGGCCACCTTCTTCCATTGTTTCCAGTCCTGAAGCTCACGTGCCCATTGTATACACTTTCAGCAGTGGACAGGAGTAGCAAGGATACTCTTACTGGTTTGCAGCTACACAGCAACCTGTGCTGCACTACCTTTCCATCATAGCCAGCACTTTTTCAGCATGTTACCGCTGATCAGGGTTATGCACTGCTAGCAGTGCACGGATCATGGGTTTGATTTCAGGAGCAAGTGTGCATTTCAACTTAAAAAGGGTAACATTCTTGTACTGTAAGTTGCTTTGGAGCAAAGACTTGACTAAATAGATGTACATGTAAGAACTGGAACTACATACCACAGTAAATAATAAGGAACATCCACAAGAAAGACACTGTTTGGTCTGCCTTAAATTGATACCTTGGAGTTTCTGTTTTTCTTTCTTTGCCTTTGCACTTTCTGTCTTCCTATGCAGCACACTGGGATTACAGTGAGCGTCCCAAAGGGATGGACAGAGTGACAGGCCTCTCATCTCTGATGCTCCACTCACTGTTTGCTCTTGCTCTGTTTGCGACGGCTCTGTTTGTGCTGCAGTTAATATTTGACACTGGGAAGATTTAGGATTTTAGGAGCCTCTACTCCCCCCTCTTACACATACACATACACACACACACGTGTGCGCACGCGCACACACACACACACACACACACACACACACACACACACACACAGTTGTCCTATCTGAAGATAGAGAGGGAAAAGGCAAGCCATGCAGTTCAGAGTTACGCCATTGAACAATCATACCAAAAAATCTGTTAGTCATCCACCCAAATCCAGCAGTTCCCAGTAGTGGCGCTGTGGAAAATACCCCTGACCTGCTCCTACTAATCAGATAATTAGTCCTTCCTGAATTTCAGTAAGTGTGCTTGAGCAAGGAAAATGTCAAAAAAGCTTATGTACTAAGGAAATTACATATCTCACACTTCCCATTTTCTTTCCCTCAGTTTTCATGTCCAATTCACACCTATTCACACCAATATTATGTCCAATTTATGACCTGTTCACACACCATGGCATCTTTTCGAACTGCGGCTACAACTCAACACTTGAAGGAGAATATTAACTTCTAATTCTGTTACTAAGATGTTGGCCAGCATCGCGATGAGGGATGGAAAGACAGAGGGCGCTCCTACTCACATGAGGCCAAACATTGATGGCTGCGACTTTGCTTGGAATCTCCCAACAATAGGGCCAACACTTTTGTTTCACTGCTTAGGAACCCCATTTCATTCACTCTTTGCCAGTCATACTCTCCATCACTGCCAAAAAGATGAACCCAGAGAGATTTGGTGTTCTTGGCTCATTGCTGTAATGAGTTGCTTCCTCTTAAAATGAGTAGTTTATTTTCCCTATGACGAGTAGAATGTGAGAATTGTTTCGTTGTTTTAGTTCATTAAGCCACATTAATGCTTTTCACATTACAGTGTTAAGAATGTTTCTTCAAGACTACTGATGTGAATAATTTAGCTTTGAATGTTAACAGCCACCTAGTTGACGTATTCTTGACTTGTGTGGGGTGCAGTTTTGATGGAAGCATTATTAACACTTCTGTGTCCTCCGAGAAGGAGGGAGTAAGGGTTTTAGATGGTTGTTATTTCTTTTTTTGTTGTTGTTGTTATTTCTTTTGTTATCTATCAAAAATGGCTGTGGGTCATTTCCTCGAGAATCTGAAAGAATCAAAACAGGACCCCTGCCCGGCCACCTCACACAGCTTCGCCTTGGACAGGGTGAGAAAGAGCAGGACTGTTGAACTCCCAGCGAGAGTGAAGGGGGTTAAAGAGTTTGAACATTCATTCATTTTTCTTTCATGTGGAACGTTCAGGAGGATATAAATAGCATCCTGTATCTGTGATATAGCTTGCTTATTCCTTGGATGGCGATTAGTGGGGGGTCCTATGTTGCAAGGCCCTTTGGGAGTGGGAGTTGTGTCAGAGGAGAGACAGTGGAAAGATATTCGTCATCAGAAACTTTCCGAACTGTTTTTGTTGTGTTGCATCAGGTCATGCTGAGCAAAACAAAGAACTTTCAGTAACCCTCAGACCTTCCGTTCACCACATCTACCCAATCGTAGTTGTCTATACATTCATTGACCAATATATCCATCAATCCATTGCATTCTTTTTTGGTGGTTTATGCATTGTTTGCCAGTAGTCTGGCTCAGACAGTGCGGTGTTTACGGATTCTAACAGGAAGCAGACTCTTAGATTAGAGTGGCCTTGCAGGCAGGGATGGTGGGGGGAGAGAGTAAAGTCCAGGGTTGAAATGCTTTGAATGGAGAGATAATCGGCTATGGGCAAGTCACCACTGAGCGGGCCAACACTGCATAAACCTACATACCACCAGAGGTGGCTAGAGTAGACTTGGCACAAATAAAAATATTGTTAAATAATTAAATAGAAGATTAAGTAGTTTTGGAAACGACATTAAATGAAGTGTCAGGTTCAAAATTTCCTCGAGCGCTAATCTCTCTATAGAACAGTAGCGGAACTTAGTACATCCACCATGTATCAGTGTAGAAACTGAGGTTTGTTAGGAGCTTTTCATCTCTTTTTGGGATCATTTTCTCCTAATGCTCAACACTAAAGCTCCAAAGTGAGAGATGTGAGCAAAAGAACAAATCAGAACGGTGAAATTATGCCCAGAAAAAACGTTATTAGGACTGAAGTGTAATAGAGTAGATAAAATACAAAGTACATTTTCTCACAAACATATATTAGTAAAATTACATGTATGATCATTTAGAAGTACAATGATCAAATGTGTACTTTAAGTACATCGAACAGTTACCAATAGGTAATCACCCCTGCCTGCCCAAGAAAATGACACTGCAGTAAAAAATGAGGTGTTGTAACAGATACTTGACAGTAATTGGTTCATCGGAACATAAACTCTCCATATCTTTTCTCAGTCCCAGCCTGACCCTTTCACCCTACTGACGGCCTCCATTCATTTTTATCTCACCAATCTTTCAAGTTTCAAAAACAGTGATCAGACAAACAAAAACTAAAAATGAAAGGAAATGTTCTCCCGCACAAAAATGTAATATGTTGAAAATATGATGCACATATTCTATCTTATTATTTAAATATAACAAAGTGTATCAAGATTTTTTTCAAGCACATAAAAGTTCCAAACAGGTGTCATTGTTTTTTGCAAGAAATTCTTAGTAACTGTTCAAATGTGATCTTCACACTAAAACCTCTTTCACACCATCATAGCTGTTTTACTGCTAGTGATCTGCTGCTTAGTAGAAAAAATGAGAATAAGATGAAGACCAAATTCAAGCTGCTTCTAGAACACACACTCTGTCGTCAACTCCTTGAAGCAGATGAAGTGTTCAAGTCCAATACAGCAAATACAGCTAGACAAGTGATACGATAGCACTCTTTAAAAACATCAGCACCCTACACTACCCCCTGACCTCAGCTCTTTAAATACAAGCTATTCATATGTACGCTTCTGTTTAACATCAAAATGGCACAAATATGAATGCACTCGTCCTGCAAAGAAAGAGAACAGTAATAGTCTATGGAAATGAAAGCAGGGGAGATTCTTTACGGACTCACCAGCTTGGATGTTCTCTGTGTAGGCTCTCCCAATATCCTCTTGATTTGACTCCCCTTACATTTGTAACGTTGACAGAGGTCCAGCCTCTGACATCCAACACTTGCCAAACACACACACACACAGAACAAACAGTGCTTTCTCCCCAACACAAACCGTCAACTCAAACACATACCAGTACATGCATCTGTGGTCTCATGCACGTAACATTAAGAGCCCGGTTCATGGAGATTAAACCTAGTCCTGGACTAAGATACTGTATAATGCCAATGCTGATTCACCACTGGAAGCTTAGCATGTTTAGTCTAAGCCTAGGCTTAATTTGGGTCTGGGAAAAATATGACTTGTGCTGAACAAAAAGGATATATTTAGGCCACTGTAAATTTAAATATATATAAAACTATATTTGGAGACTGTGTAGTGCTAATCGAAATCCAGCTAATACAAATCTAAAAAGTACACTTTATGTCCAAACATTTGCAGACTCAGGCCTATCCACTGTTTCTCAAATACTTTTTGTACCCCCTGGTTGCAGTAACAGCCTCTATTCTTTTGGTAAGGCTTAACACTAGATGTTGGAAGATTGCTGTTAGGATTTGATTGCATTCGGTCATGAGAGCATCAGTGAGGTCGGGTACTGATTTTGAGCGATTAGTTCTTGATCGCAAACTCCACTTCAGCACATCCCCCTGATAGAGCTCCATCATTCCAGAGAATGCAGGTCCACGACTCCACAGCCCTGTGATTGGAGGGATTTACCCAGAGGACTTTACTGCTTTCATCAGTCTTTTCTTTGTCTGATCAGAAATAGATCATCTTTTTATTTGGAGATTGTTGAAGTCTGTTTTGTTTCTCCTAACTTTACTTTTCTTCTGTTTTTTTTTCTCTCTAATAACCTTATGGATTTCAAAATTGCCAAACCTTGGTAGCTGTGACTTGAATTTGATCCATAAGACAAATTTCAGATATTGTACAGGCTCAACCAAGATTTCTGTTTGGATCTTATCATTAATCTCACGATCTGATTTTTTTGAGACAAATAAAGATCAGAGCAGTGAGAGAAAAGAAAGAGCATTTTAAGATCTTGAACTGGGACCAGGTTGAGACTAGAGGAAGACTCTTTCTCTGGAGCTGGATTAAAGAATTGTGAGAAAATGGTCAAAATCTCATATTGACGTTAAACTGAGCTCAGTTATGTCTAGGAGAAATAGACTGGACAAAGAAGAGTCTTATTTTGAATTTTTCTTTCATTTCCTTTACCCTTCTAGTAAAGCATTGGTCATGGTGACCTCAGGCTCATGTCCGGCTGCTCAAAGCATCTTGTTCTATTGGCAATGCTTTTCTGTGGAGATTACACAAGCTGCATCAGCAACAAGTGCACCTTAAAATAATTAGAGGGGTTGTCTGGATACTTTTGGATAGGGACACACTGTCAAAAACGGTACAGGTTACTTTCTTTTGTTCCAGTGACATGAATTTTTATTGCATATTTTATTTGAGGGACTTCAAAGAGGCACACACAGGTACAAGCTCTCACCAGAAAGCGTTCTTTGAAGCGATGCTGTTAGAGAGCCATTTTTTATTCCCTAAAATAGTTTTTTTTTTAAAGAACCCTTGCTGTAAATGAGATATGTGAAGGTCAAGAACCTTTCTGAAGTTAAATAAATCCTCACACATTGTAAAGATTCTACACCATTTACATTTTTCTTCTAATTCTATGTCAGCTGAGAGCCATTTAGGTTCTTTACTTTAAATTAATTATTTTATAATTAATTTAACAAATTCATAATTGAAGTGTTCATTTGTCATACATTAACACACCACAGCAGTGTGAACAGCACTAAATTCTTCCTCTGTATTTAACCCATTCACCAAGTGAAGCAGTGGGCAGCCAGGAACCCGGTGCCCAGGGAGCAGTGTGTGGGGACAGTACCTTGCTCAAGGGAACCTCAGTGGTGCCACTAGCAGTCATGGGATTCAAACCCATGACCTTTTGATCGCAGAGGCAACTCCCTAACAACTATGCCTCCAACAGTCGTCCACTGAAAAGTCTGACTTCACAAGTTTCCTTTTAACCACAAATGTTGTCTATCAGCCAAGACATGATTCGTATCCAAATTTTGCCTCTTTGTTGTTGTTTTTTTTTGCTGGAGCTACAAGACGTAATGGAAGTCACCCGAGTCTCAGCTTCACAATTTCTAATGTTAAACTAAAGCAGTTAATTTAGGAGTGAAAGTGTGAAAGAGCCTCAGAAAGTGAGAGAACATTAGGTCGTATTAGGATTAATACAGAGCCTTCGTTTGCTTGAGAAAGTGAAAGAGAAGGCTTCAGCGTGTGAATGAGTGGGGCTCATTAGGACATTCCCAGCAGAGCAGTATTTATAAACAGCGCCCGTTAGGCCTCTGATGGATGAGCGGTCACTATCTATCCACTCTTCCTGCGGCCTCGCTCACTCCATCCTCCATTTCACAATCACCGTGACACACTCCCCCACTCGCTCACTGTCACTGCAGAATTCAGACCCACACAAGCGCACATGCACTCACACACACACACACACACACACACACTCTGATAATACTACTGTCCTGACCTTCTTCCTCCTTGGGTGGGCTCTAGCTAGGGGGCAAGGGGGAAGTTCTCAGGGTCACAAATTCCACCCTGATTCTCCTAACTCACGGGACACTAATGACAGGGACCCTGCTAATGAGGGAAAAACAACACAAGCGCGTTTTCCAGGAACAACAGACAGGCAGGCGACCATGACAGGAATCATGGGGGAGCAGGAGGAGCTGGAGGACTTCCGCGAAAAAACATTTCTTCACTGCCGACAACTGAGGAGCTCCCAGAGCGAAGCTTACTATACACAGCTCCGCTTGTGTCAAAATACCAACAAATTAGGCTGCAGTCATTTTTTTTTTTTGGCATGCATGTCAAATGGAAATCCCGTGAAGACATTTAACCGACACTGACAGAAGAATCAACCAAATCCCAATCTGACTTCCAAGTGGTGAAACTGGTTTAGTGCATAAAAATGTCACTAGAGGCCTTCTGGAAGTCCAAGATAGTCACTGTCAATACAAGCGACAGCCAAACTAAAAGGGTGTCATTCGCGAAACAGCAGCAGATCTGTGCTGGGAAACTTCACTGAAGGGTCTTTCTACAGATACATACAACGGCAAATATGTGATAACGTGTGCTAAAATATATATAAATTATGGCATGTTTAGTTGTCAGTGTTATGTGCTATTTCAATTCCATAGGAGTGCTTGCAAAAATTAGTGGAATTTTAGTGAAATGTATGACCCTGGCTCGAATAGTCCGTTTGTAAAGTGGCCCCTTATAGTCATGCGTGAACACAGCACAGCACTCAGTGTGAAATTCTTTCTCTGCATTTAGCCCATTCAGCCAGCGACGCAGCACCCGGGGAGCAGTGTGTGGGGACGGTACCTTTCTTAAAGGGAACCTCAGAGGTGCCACTAGCAGTCCTGCGATTCGAACCCATGACTCGCAGAGGCAACTTCCTAACAAAGCCACCAACTGCCCCCATAATCACTTATCCTCACTGATGGAAGGCTATACTGTCGGAATCAGTTGTAGTTAGTCAAGTATTGTGGGGTTTTTTAAATAAAGGCACAACGCCCTGAATGTTTGGCTTAGTTTTTTAGTGAAACAGTGTCATGAAATGAAACCACCTTCACTGACATCTCAGAGTAGCAAAATCAATTCAAATTAAATCTATAAAAATAAAGAAATTAAAATTCAAAAGTCCTAGTGATATTGTCAAAAAAGACACCAAAAGAGAACATTTCAAGTGAAAGGCCAAAATTCAAGTCTTCAAATTCTGAATAAAAACAGTCACTGTGCAAAAAAAAAAAGTATTTCTATTATTTGAACATACAAGCTGTCCTTGGTATTGTGTGCAATGTTCACAATGAATAAACCAATGAAGTTTTTTTACTAAATTAAACATTAACATACATTAGAGGTAAATCATGTTTTGCCTTCTCCTGAAAATTTGCCATTTTAGTGATACATTTTTTGGACAGGGTGATGATATTTCATGCATTATATAAAGTCTAAATATAAAGTAAACAATATAAGTAAATCCTGGCAGAACATTGTGTATGATCATTAGTGTGCATGTAAAGGCACCATTCTTTTATAGACATATTGCACTGTTGTTAAAGGGGACATATTATGCAAAACTCACTTTAAAAAAAAAACAAGTTATAATAGGTCTATGGTATACAAAACATGTTAATGAAGTTCTTTGCACAAAAAGACTCTCACATAAAGCGATGTCATCAGCTTTATTATCGACAGTTTCAGTCCCTTTCAAAATGAGCCGTTTCAGGGCTCTGTCCCTTTCATGCAAATAAGCTCCCCACCCATCCCATGCTTATGAAACAAACAAGCTAGTTCATACTTAACTGCGATAGAAACACAAAAGTCATTATTTGAAAGTACTTAAATCTCCCTCATCTGCTGACTTGTCACGGACAGTTGGTACAGATCCCCCACGACGCTGAAGCTCCTTATTCAAATTTTTCGTTCCACCTTAAAAAGTATTTGTTGCTGGGACATGGCCATCGAAAATGAAATGGAGCCACGCAGTTCTTCGGTTTTCTTTGTTTGGGAGAAAGTGTAGGGATTTGTGCTCGTAAAACTAGCAGACAAAATGGCGGATCTTCAACTAATCTAGTGGGAGGGGTCTTGACAGATGAGGGGCGGTTCTATGCAAATTAGCCCAGTGGGACATCACGCTGGGCCCTCCGTCCAAACTGCTCATTTTGAAAAGGCCTGAAACTGTGAAGAATAAAGCTGATGAGATCTCTTTATGTGAGAGTGATTTTGTGCAAAGAACTTCATGAACATGTTTTGTATAGTCCATAGACCTATTATAACTAAAGTGAGTTCTGCATAATATGTCCCCTCTAACACTGACGAATACTGTGCAAACCGCTAAACACCAACACACCACAAAGGTTTTGTGTTTGAGATTAGTCCCTTTGGCTTTGAATTATAAAAACCATTTCAAACATGGTCAATATCTCCCATAATTACACAATAACAAGTACAACCTAGGTACAATCTAAGATTGTATCTGGTACAAAAGCCACCAATATAAAACCACAGTAAATAAAAATGGAAAAAAGAAAAGGAAAAAGTAATGGGCTCTGGAGAGTCATTTATGCTCAAGTGTAGGGAATGTAACTGTGGAGCTTCCCTAGTGCACCAAAACCTCTGCACGACTGGTAAAGAGGTAGCAGGTTCAGTTATGCAGAAGAGGTGTGGTTTCATCTGCTCTATAATAGCCATCCAGTGGAGCCTTGCGATAAATCACAAACTGCACAGATATCTGGCGAGAGGAAGTCAAGGCTTATAATGATTGTTTGCAATAAGCAACTGTGAGCATTTTCTCTCTCTCACACACACACACACACACACACACACACACACACATTCATTTATTTGTTTGAAGGTGTTTACAATCTCACTGACATAGAACAAAATGTTTTATGCTTTATAATCACATGTGTAAGGCTGGAATGATTGTGTTTCCTGTTTTCCTAATCCGTTGCTACTGTTAGGTCAGTCTCTACCCAAAAAGCAACAATAACTGTATGCAGAATTTATTACTATTAAGTAATAATAAACTACTAAAGGATTATGTGCTAATATACTGTTCTGAGGAATAATCAATTGGTTTATGGTCTATTGAACAAGACCACACTGCATCGCATCAAGGTACTTCAGCCTCTATACACACAGTATTTATTACAGCACAATCCTGATACTACGAACGCCACGCTCTGGGACCACGCTGAACTAGTATCTTCAGTACAAACTAACCGCACCTCGAGGCTGCACACTTCTCAGTACCAGAAATCTCGATTCACTCCGATGATTGTTTTGCGTGAGCAAAAAGGATACAATGAGGTCGAGTGTGAGAGTTCCTAGACTTCCGATGAGCCAAGGCAGGTGGTGGACCATGTAGCTGTCCTCGCCCTGGCCATGCTCTGGGTTCTTTAGCAGCACGCTTAACCCGTATGTGATGTTACCTAGAATGACCAGCGCGAACAAGAAGTACGACACACCTTCTGTTGACTTCCTTTGAAACTGCAGACAGGGAGGGAGAAGGGTATACAAACTCAAAAAACAAGACTCTGCATTTAACTACACGCTGTATTTTTAGGCGTCTGACTTGGAAAAAATCGAAGAAAACGTCTCCATAACTGGGAATTCCTACACAGAAAGTTGGTAATGCATGACATCAAATCAACATGGCTGCTCAGTAATCAAGCAACCACTGATCTACTTTTAAATAAGATTTGCTTTAGATCAAACAACATACAGACAGAGTAAGTGTTTAAATTTATAATACTGACCATAAAGTCTGAGTTGTTTTGAGAAATGCATCAAGGACATCAAAACTTATAACACTATCGTAACTTGCTCTTACACTTTATAGCTCAAAAGCATGGAAGTTGAAAAAAAAAAAAAAAAAAAAAATCAGGTCGTTCTGATGGTGTTGAAATGATTGTGACTTACATTTGTGTACATCTGTGGGAGCCTGGAGCACAGGTAGAGCAGCGAGGAGGCCGAGCCGATCGTAAAGCCAATGATCTCCTTTGTCGTGAAAGGCTGAACAGCACAGTGAGTGAATGAGGACCGGTTATTAGAGATATATTAAATCCAAGTCAGGACTGAAGATTATTTCAAACGGAGACTGCCCAATAAATACAACACAGTAAAACAAAGCCCATTTGCAGCCGTTTTCATAGTTTGAATCCCATCTGTAATGAATTATCATTAAGTAGCTAATTAACAAGTTGAATTTCATTTGTGTTATCCATGGCAGAGGTGACGTGAGGTAAGTAAGAACCACTGAACTGTGCTTGCAAATTCTTTGCAGTGCAAAATCAAGAAAATAATGGACAGCACCCAAAAACTCGGCAGTTAGACGATAAACCACTTTAAAAACTGAAGACAGCTGTTGCTCTTCACCTGCACTGAACCGATCTGTTCCTCCACAGCCAGCAGTGATCGGCCCCTGAAGCCAGAGACAGTGTCTGACCGTCCGTGTGGAACTGGAAGCCGTAGCAGGGAGGCAGACACTCCAAGCAGACAAAGCACTGCAGCTGCATTCAGTACAACTCTATCTCCACCTATTGACCAAAGCAGCGGAGCACTTTTCAGTCATCAGCACATTCCTACTCCGCTTAACACATGCTAGAATTATGCTGAATAATGTGGAGCACAGGAAGGAAAAAAAAAAAAAAAACAGTGTCGCTCTCCTGTTAAGTAGGTCAGCGATTAACTGTCTTAAGACTTGGGGCCCCCAAGCTCTACAACATATTAGCATTAACACAGCATGGCAAATCTGTATCATGAGACAACTACTGCATACTGAAAAAGTGGATACTTTCTAGTATAATCTGTACAATGTTATCTGTTACTGAGGGATCCTGTCCAGTATCTTTTAACCAAACCGTATTAGTGATAAATCTACAAATGCAATATAAAAGAGCACACACTGTTAACTCACCATTCGCTACTCTATTCCTCAGCGTATAGTACAAATACATGCTCAACATAACAAGGTCAGCTAAGACGTAGTACACTGCAGTGTATGTCTGTAAGAGAGATAACAAGATACAGAGACGAGCAGAATCAATTAGACAACAAAACATTAAGAAAAAACAGGCGGAATGCTGACGGAAAAGATTAAAGGTATTGGTTTCCAAGGATCCTCTCACAGTTAAGCTGATTTCCATGCTATGAAGGAGACCAAAGCCATTAATCACCATACAAATCCACTACAGGAGCATTCCATCATTGTTTCAACTTTTCTGTGTAATTGAATCATTAAGATGTAAGCAAAGTCATTCACAGCTTTATTGACGTGCAACGTCAGAATTGTTCAAAAGGAGCAGTGATGGGATTCAGGTGCCTAAATCCTTCAGTGGCTTTATAAGCTGAACATGCAGTCGAAAGCCTGTTTTACACTGTTTTACAATAGCTGTGGAATTCAGGCCTGAAACCTCATTTATTGCCCATTCACAGTACAGAGGCACATGTGGTGTGTCGTCAGGAAAACAGGCCTCAAAGAAACATTTTTTTTTTAGGTTTAACACTATTTTACCATTATCAGCATCACATATAAAAGCTAATAAAATAAAGAAAAGAAAGAAACTCTCTTTGCACCATTGTATATCAAACCATTCTGAGTGACTAAATGAAACTGTTAATGCAATGTTAATTATAGAAAATGTGGGGAAAAAAAAAAAACTCAGGAATTTCCCTTTAATCACCATTGATTTCTCACTAACCTGAAGAGGAAGCTGGTCAGCCAAGAAAGAGCCAATAAGATTACACGAGTCCCCGGCTAACCACAGCAACAGGAACCAAATGGACAACGCATTATTCATGTTCCCAGTTTTGCAAGATTTGTAGTACTGTCTGAAAAGCATAAAGAAAAAAAAGATTAAACAGTAATGACCGTCTTCCTGCAACATTTTACCTTTTTGTAAAAAAAAAAAAAAAAAAAAAGGTAAAATGTTTGTGTTTTTTTGTGAAATGCATGTTTCTAAAGTAAGACATGAAGCCAAACTGAACTCCCACAAGCTTCCAGTGGACAAAAAACTGCTCAGTTTTTAATTATAAATGCTCTTATTCACATCATCACTCAAATCATTCTCCGTTTACGGGGTCTGCTTAAAGAAGTGTGTACAAATGTGGGCAAATCAAAATAAATGTGTATGACATATTGCTTCTAGAAGTCCAGTTGAAGCAGTTTGAAGGTTATTTTTGGCAAAACTAACTTTAGAAGGACATGTTTCACAGAAAAAAAAAAAGAAAAATTTACACAGTTCTCTCCATACCCCAAGTGTAGTCAATTGAACAAATTTTTGATATCCAGAGTTTGTATCTACTGAAGCTAACAGTGGATATCTATGTCACCTAAATCTTTAATGGCTGAAAACCTAAGTGGCCCCTTATTAACACACATGAATACAGCACAGCACACAGTGTGAACGGTGTGAAATTCTTTCTCTGTATTTAACCCATTCACCAAGTGAAGCAGTGGGCTGCCAGAAACGCAGCGCCCGGGGAGCAGTGTGTGGGGACAGTACCTTGGTCAAGGGTACCTCAGTACCTCATCTAATAATATTATAAAGAATATAAAGAATAGCATATTATTTAATAGCATATTAAATATTATAAAGAATAGCATTATTAATAATAACAAACCATACACGCTCAATAGACTGGCATTGTAGCTGCAGTGTAAACCTAAAGAAGTAAATACCAGTCCCTCTACTCTGTTATGGGAAACGGGAGAGTGGAGTGAACAGATTTTTGGGGGGATCTTGCCTGGTGGATAGTGACTTGCCCCTGCAATCAGAAGGCCATGGGTTCTAATCCCAGGACCGCCAATGGTACCACTAAGTAAGGTACTGTGTTCATGTGTAACAAATGACACTTAACTCAGAGGTACTCACGGGAAACTGGACACCATGAAGCACAGGATGGACAGTAGTCCCAGGATGACGCTGGCCATGTCCCGGGCGTCCTGGGCACATTCCCCCAGGCCGTTCCAAACCCACTCGGAACCGTTCGGGCAGAGGGAGCTGAAGTTCCCACTTCCGCCCAAGAGAAACCCACCACGAGAAAGAGCCCCATCCGACATCCCTGTAAAAAACACACACAGTCTGTCACACACACCAGAAAGACATGAAGAGAGTCACGCACTTTACACGATCATCTCACTCTCAGAAACCCAAATAGGCCCAGATAGGGTGCGTCAAACATGAACCTGGTCAAAACACAGTCAGGAAAGGCAATAACGCCACATCCTTAAGATTTCAGTCTAGAAGGACCCTGTAACAAATGTCTCGTACTAGTTAAAGGATACAAATCCGTAAACAGGTGTCAGAGAGGAGATTTACCTACCGGTCAACCTAAACAGCCCGTCTCAATAGACCACAACAACAACACACGGTCAAACAGGACCGAGAACCAGGGCTCTGATTGGAAAGGTGTAATGACGTCAGTACACGTCATCAACACGTATCAAGAACCACTCGGTCCTTTAAACAGGGAAAGCAATGTTTATAATATACACACATACATTGTTATTGTAGTTATTATTGTTGTTAATATAATTCATATTGTCGGTATTACTATTATGATTGTTATTATGATGATGATTATTATGTTAATAATAATAAACAGAAGAATAATAAATCGCATTTTAACACATTTCTTTCGACGTGTTTGAATTTACCAACTCCTTCAGAGCAAATGGTTCAAATTATCTGCCTGCCTTGCACATTTGCCCATTTCTTTATCACAAATCAATACTAAGATTCCTGAAAAGAGGGAAGCCTGTACTGCATCTCCCCTCACACGCCGCAGATACATGGACAAAAGTATTGGGACACATCTGTATTCCATCGTTTGGGCCTCGTACGTCCAGTGAAGAGCAACCTTAACGCTTCAGCAGACCAACACATTTTGGACAACGCCATGCTTCCATCTTTGTGGACACACTTTCTATTCCAGCATGACTGTGCCCCAGTGCACAAAGCTAGCTCTATAAAGACATGGCTGGATGAGTCCAGTGTGGAAGGACTCGACTGGTCCGCACTCAACCCCATCCACCTTTGGGTTGAACTGGAACGGAGATCCTTCTCGGCCAGCATCGGTGCCTGAACTCATAAACGCTCTACGAATGAATGGGCACGAATTCCCACATGTAACGTCATCTACAGTCTCTGTTGATATAATGGTCAAGCGTCCCAATACTTTTGTCCATATAGTGTATCAATACTTAAATTCGACACAAGACTAAATACTGAGGACTAAACGAGTCCCTGTCAGCTGTCATTTACAGCATGATGAAACAACTCTTAATATTTTATGCGAGTAGACAAAAGCACATTATTTTGTGTTCTTACCGAAGAGTCAGCCTGACAATAATTTATTACAGGCCTGTTATAATTCTATTAAGAGCTGTAAACGCTTAAAAACTTACCTCCAGACTTCAGGGAACTCTCCTTCAGTGATCTGGAGAGGCCAGGAACTGAGAGAGACATCAGCTGATCTGCTGCCACCTGACCTGCAGATCTGTCTACTCAGCATTCCTCAGAACCATGAACTACAGGCAGGGAGACAACTGGTCCAGGGTCAAGACCACAGACAACTTCAAAGCACATACAGTACAGAAGGTAAGGAAAGGTACTGTTACTTTAATGAAATAATGACTAAAGGTAGAAGAAAATGTTCCTACCAAAAGCCAGTTGAACTACAAAATTAAACAATTAACTAGTTTTTTAATTAAAAATTTTGATTTAGTATGTGAACTTCCACACTGCACCATTCATTTAACAGCCCATGTAACTAATTGAAATGCCAGCCTGTTTTGAATTATTTTTGTGATTCACAAGGAATGACTGAAGTAGAAGCAAATGCCCCTATCAAAAGCATCAAACTACAAATTGAAAAAAAAACTGACATTAACTAGTAATTATTTTTCACAAAAATTAGATTTTTTCCCCACCTTGTTTTGAAATTTTGATTTAGTATGTAAACTGTTGCTGAAGTTTCAAGCCACATGAAATGCTCCTACCAAAAGCATCAAACTACAAAAATGAACTAACTGACTGATAAGTTAAGTAAAAATATATTTTTATTGTAAAATATTTAATATTTAATATGTGAACTCTTGCTGAACTTCCACGCTGCACTATTCACTCACCTGTCCATGCAATTATGTAACTAATTTGCAAACCCGCTTGTTTGGAATCATTTTTGTGATTCACAATGAATCAACTTACTGACGTATAACCTTTAACTCATTAGCCCAGACTACTTTTAATGAGAACAGAAGACGGCCAATCAGAACAGATATTAATTATATTGGCACAGACGTAATCATTAATAATGAACAACCTCTCATCATAAGGCAGAAATAGAGGTTGGAAAGCAGTAATGCAATAACTGATTAGGGCTGTTTTTGATACATAAAAAAAAATTTAAAAAATCACAAAAATATATGTGGACCTCTAGGAAAATAATTAAATGTAAACAAACAAAAAAAAAAAAGGGCAGTGACATTTTTAGCACATATCAGTATTGAAACTGAGGTTTTTAACTTTTATAACTATTCTTTTGGGGTCCATTTCAGCCAGACCTAAACTGCTACAGCTCAAACATGAGACTAACAACAAAACAAAGACATTCAATACAAAAGGATTTGAAAAAAGAAATTTAGCAACAAAATGATTGTTTTGGTGAACTGAGGAAAGATGATGTGTTTTACAAATATACCTTGGAAGGCATTCAGGTATGTTTTAAAAAATACTCAAATGTACAAATCCATTGAAATTATACGGTAAAATGGAACTAATTACTACCAAATGCTACTCAGGACTGGACGTCACTGGAAGAACAATAAGATAAGCAGCATATTTTAAAACAAAACTGAAAGTACCATAACTGACTAAAATTCAAGTACCACAGAGACCCAGATCTTACTCTTCACCCCACTGCATGCATGCGTCTCACCATGGTAACATACACACAGGTAATCTTAAGACTTGCACCCCACAGAAGAGCTTTAATCTCATTTGGTTTCGTAGCAAAAAAGTGTACATACGTCATACTATATATACACAAGCATTTTATGTACATCTGAGAGGGGAGTTTGAGATTGACACTGTTGAGAAAATACAGGGGTGACTGCTTTATTGGGAAAAAAAAATGACCACTTAAGTCTATCATCACTGCTCAGACCTGTCCATTATTTACAGCAGAGCAAAGAACAAACAAAACTGCAACAAAAAAAGAAAAAAAAAAAAAACGCACAAATTACAGGAGCAGGTAAGCAATACTTGTTTATCATACATAAAGACAAGGGCATATTGGAGTTTGGGTTCTTTTTAAAAAGCATAGTTCACAACAGATTTACAAACAGAATCATAAATGATATTTTATAGTAAAGAAACCACCATCTGTTTCTTAACTAGTCCAAACAAATTCCATATTAAATACAGTTTTTCTTTTTCTTGTCAGTACCAACCGATGAGACAAAGACCAGAGACAAAATCCTTAAAATCTTCTGATGACCTGATCTCCCAAGAGGAAAAAAAATAATTAAAAGGGGGGGAAAAAAATCATCATTGTTCATAGTTCAGGACTCATTCTTCATATTTTAAAGTTCTGGTTTATGTACAATAACTCTTCATTGTGAGCAGGATGAAGTAATAGGTGTGTAATCCGAATTGAGCCAGTCAGAACAGAACGAGAGGGGAGACTGTGAGGAAGACCAGAAATACTCTTTTTCCTTTTTTTTGCAGTCTCTATTTCCTGCAGGATCCTCTTCACTTGATGTGGAATAGTTTCTCGTCGTTTTTTAACCTCTTGCGCTTTGGCTGCACAATGTCGTCGTCTGAATCGTCTGCCGGTTGCTCCCCTTCATCCTCTGCCCGAGGTCGTTTTTCTGCTTCCACTGGAAAACTCTGGTCAGGGTAGATCTCCACCAGCTTCTCCTCAAAGTACAAACTCACCGCTTTGCCTGCCTCAGCCACCTCCGAGTCCGCCTGCGAGACGGAGAAGAGGAGGAGGAGAAGGGAAGGGGTGGGGGAGGAGAAGGGAAGGGGTGGGGGAGGGGAGGATGGAGAGATCGAGAGGAGTGAGGGACAATGGAGTGGAGAGAATTAGAGCAAGAGGGTTAAAACTCTAAGTGGCTCGATTGCCAACGCAGCAGACCCAACCCTTCATGGCTGTGTGTTTCTTACCTGCACATTACTCTGTTTCTCTTCATCATATACCTGGATTATGCGAGACATCTAAAAAGTGGGCGATGAAAGTGCAATAAAATAGAAAAAAGAAAAGAAAAAACAGAAAGGGGGAAGAAAGATTTTATACAATCTATACAGAGAGGCAAACACCTCAGCTGTATTCAAAATGTCCAAGGAGCACAATATTCTGTTTGTTAAACACAAAACAAACAAAAAAAAATATCATGCGCTCATTTATAAGGTTTGACAAACGTTTATGACTATGAAAAATCTAAAACATTTTTTTAGTATTTGCATAGAAAATAAAAACCCTTCATTCACCTCTATCCCCCATAACTGAATGTAACCAAAGGCCTAAAAGACTGCTGTGGACACCGGGAGTAAAAAAAAATATATACATATATAGAACAGGTATATAGTGCTTCTTTGACATGAATTCCATCATCAAAAAAGGCATTACTTAGACAGTTGACATCTCATATTGACAACACAGCAACTTTCTCTTGTAGAAAGTAAACATACAATTCCTGATATTCTCACAAAGTGCCTTCATGATTTTTCAAAAGAACTGAAATCTGACAGTTTATGTTTTCACAGAATAAATAAGGCTTAAAGGAGTAGTTTTGTAAACAATCGTCCCCTTACCCCAGATGTAGTCAATTAGCCAAGACATGTTTGAAGCCTAAACGTTGCTTCTTTAGTTTAGAACTAGAGCTACAAACACTAGATGATGGTATGAGGATTGTATAATTATCATCCAAACTGTTTCTGTAAATACATCCCCAACACTTCTCTCAACCTGCTCAAACCATATCCAGCTCGTCTTTAATGTAATTAGTGGATGCAGTTTTGGACAAAACATGATTTACTGAGTAAGAAAAGTGAACAAAACCTCACCGCATAGCTAAATGCTGTGGGCAGCCTTCATAAACAGCAAGGTCTTCTCAGGAACCACCTCAGGAGTGGGAATGATGATCTAGCATCTCATCTGATCCATGATCAGCCCTAGTACTGTCTGAGAAGTCTGTCTGCAATTCTTTCAGGTTCTGTTCATTTTTATAGCTCACAATAAGTCGATACTGTGTTGGCTGATTCACTACATCAGGGGTAAGTGGAAAACTGTGTAAATTTAATATTTGGACAAACCATTCCTTTAATAAATACCAGGAATGTTCATCACAGACGAATAACTACGAAGTGAACAGATACAGAAACATTAGGATGCGGTTCATTGGTGTCAAAGCCGTTAGCAGTCTTTTGGTCTTTAATAATAACTCTTATTAAGAAGTGCTCAAAATAGGACCTGTCATCATGTTCTCTTGTTCTTAAAGGTGCATAAAAAACAGCGCTCGACAGTTTTGTATGCTTTCAAAATCCAATTACTTTCTGATAGAAAAAAAATTCACGTGAGACTCAAGTTACATGTCATGAGTCTTTTGGTGTTGGTTAAAACCACAAACTGATCTCAAACCAGAAGACTACACTTGGAGTCACCAATGATGATGAAGTGAAGAGACAAATAAAAGCAACAATTAGCCCATCAAAAATGTGTTTCTTAAAACAAAAATATGATAAAATATTAATTTCCAACTGACTGGGATAATTTAGATTAATCTTCAGCTGTTTTACATTAGGCAGTATGTAAAATAAATTATAACAGCAGCAATGACAACATACTAGAGCTGCTGATCATTAGTCTGTTAATGTATCGCAGTATTGGTCTCTGCAATACTCATATCGCAGAAGGCTGCAATACAGAAATAAGCATAAACTAATCACAGCTGGTGAGTTACTGGGTGTTTTGGTAAATCAAGGCATTCATATAATCCACAAATAAATTTATTTTGGCTGAGCTTTAACCTTTGAAGACAATGATTTGTCAAGGTGTTTTTAAAAGGGCATATAGTATACATGTTACTTCTGTTTCATTTTTTACATGTTTGTGTTGATTAGATTACCAAAATAATTCACAATTCATCATAATTATTTATTCTTACATGAATGGGCAGGGCTAAACTGCTCCGAATAAATAGACGTGTATTGGTTTTGTGATATCAACAAAAACTGATTTAAAAAGCTGTTTTGCAGCTTACTGTCCATTTACTGACAGTATGGAAGGAGGAGTAAACGTACATTTTGCAACTACAACAATGGACATCAACTTCAAGCCTTTTTAATTCCAAACACATGATCTGGCCCCTATAATATAGTGAAAGGTGTTGAAATCGCAATTTGAATTATCATCAGCAAAATACTAATATGTTGTCCATATCATGCAGCCTCACAACATACATGTTTATACAAATGACATAAAATGGAAATTCCTCCTTTCAAATGAACCCTACTCTTGACTTACTGCAGATCAAACTATTTAAATGCATCTATGCTAACAGGTACATTGTAATCAATCACTAATTCTGATTCACAATTTAAAGTTATACAAAGTCTGGTTTCTGAAAGTTCATTGTAGGTCAGTGTAACAATTAAGGGTTTTTTCTGTCATTAATCTCACTCTTTCTCTAATACCTAAAAATACCCTAATACCCAAAGTGTTTTTGACAGCTTTCACCCAAAAAGTTCTGGGTGCCTGAAATTTTTTTGCCTCCCTAGTTTATATAAATATTAGATACAAGCACCTTTTTAAGGTGACAGCTGAACACCTACATAAATTTATGTACATCAATTTTACATTTATCATTGATGTACGTGGGAAATAGTACAGTCTAATATTACAGCATTATAAGGCTACAAGCAATATTTGGAACAATATTTTAATGAAAAGTGCTTTTTGAGTGAAAAGTGCTTTTATTAAGTGCTGGATTTGATCCGCTTTTGCATTATGGTTATTCTACCATATACATAAATATTATATGGGAGATTTACCTATATGAACATCTGAAATAGGACTGTTTATGATATTCCAGTGAAACATTATGTTATGAACAGTTTGTTCCTTGGCACAGGTATCCTCAGCCAGCCAAGGCTTCTCTGATCTATGGGTGAACCTCCAAACTTTGACAAGCCATGTTGTAACCACTGTGTACAAGCGAATTCAAGCAAAAATAGCTTTTCTATAATTATACAATGTCACATGTATGTTTGCTGAAAAGGTGTTAGTTTGAATACTAAACAGCCAATGTACACAATACACAAACATGTCAAAGTATTCATAGTCCTACTGGGTCCATTCTCTTGTTAGTACAGGTGCGTTGGAAATATAAAGCCTGCATGGTGTAGCAAACACATGCACAACACACTGCTTGGTTACTGTGCTACTTCTCACACCAAAACAGACACTCAAAAACAACCTTGTGCCAACATGCAAAAAGAGCCCCTACTGAGACAAACAGCTGATGTGTTCATGCGCTCACTCACCTCATTGTACTTGGCACAGTTGCTAAAGACCAGACGGACATCATACACAAACTCTTTCGGGCTCTGGTAGTGCTGCAGGTGCTTCCGTTGCAGTTTCCGCTTTACTAAATTCAGGTTCATGGGGTGCTTTATGATCTTGTAGTAATTGGGAACCTGGAGAGCAATTAGAGACCAAAACATAAACCAGCTAGAAATTTTATGGCTGTATCCTGTCACCACCTATGGGTCTTTTACAAAATGAGAAATTCTGCTTTGTAAAATATCCTGGAAGCTTTGAGTCGGCATGTCCCAGAAGGTTCTCTCTTCTCTTATGCTTGCATGACATTAGGAAACCACATGTTGCAGATTAAACATTTTAGAATAGCTGCTAGAATAGTACTTGATTGAGAATTATTAAATTTTAAACCCACATTTTCATAGTAAATGTGTCTTAACTCTTGGCACTAAATGAACAGAATTTTGTGAATCTAAAAGTATTCATTTTTACATTAGCCATAAGCAACAGAGCAGGACCGACAGGGAATAGCTTACCGAGGAAGGAACAGGCTCCTGAAACTCTACACTCAGTTCATGACAAAACACATAGAGCAGCAGGCGCTCACATCTCTGCAAAGGGGAGAATCAAGAAAAGAAGGGATACGAAACATTAAAGAAAAAGAAAAACAAATCCTGAGGTGATAAAAACTGAACCTGATTAGCAAATAAAGTGTAAAATCAACGCTGCCCTGTATCAACAGGAAAAGAAAGGTGAAATCAAGCAGAGAAACAAGCAAAGGGATCTCATTGCTTTCTGAGTGTCAAGCTGAAGACCTACAGAGCAACTCACCCTCTGGTCCTCAGGACTCAGACCCGGCTCATTGTCTTTCTTACTCGGAGGGTCATCATCGCAGTTATACTCCATCTCTGGACTGGTCATACTTCTGCAGAACGTGCACATCCAGTCTCCACTGTACCAGAGAAGGTGAGGTGTATGTATTTTAATATATACATATTTAAATATGTATATACAAATGCATTACATTATTAATATATAATATGTTAAGTAATTAAGCACAATTACTTAACGATAATGCTAATGTATTGATTATTTCGTGATCTATTAAACATATATATTAATATATTTCTTAATCATGTATTGCTACATTTAGGAATAGCTTCTTTTTTTTTTTACTTTTGTGTCTCTATGAGGGCTGCAGATGAAGTGTGTATGAAGTCTGTGCTGCACCAAGTGCATTAGATAAAGCTTGTTGATAAACTACTGTGGTAGATCTCAGGACCAGGGTTGGGCACACCTCTTCTAATTAACATTTCCTTTTTATTGTAATTATAGTAATTCAATAATACAGTAGTTCACAAAAGCCCCTTTTCTATTTTATAATCACATATATTCATACATCTATTATATTCATAGATGTGTAATTTTGTATCTTGTCCCAAGGCATAGCAATGGTTAGACAAAATGATTCTAACCTGGGTAAGGAGCGTAGTATAGGGATGTGGCAGGTGACGTGGAAGACTTTAGGGCAACGGTCACAGCACAGGAGCTCTCCTCCATTCTGACACACGGCACACCAGTCTTCATTTGGGTCGTCTTCCTTTCCCTCTGTGCTCATCTGGCTGTTAGCATTAGCCTGTAAGCTGCTGCTCCTCTGGGAGCGATGTGATATGGTCTGGCTGCCGTTGGTCAGAGGAGCGCTGCTGCTGGACGCGTTTGTGCTCTGGGTCTGCATGCTGCTGCAGGGTGGATTCTGTGGTTCCATTTTAATGTTCTCTCCCAATGTTCTTAAAACATCCTGTACAGAACCAGTGGACACAGTACCCAGGACAGGAAGAGGCGGCGTTGCATTGGCCTCTGGACTGCTCATCTAGACAGATGTGATGGAGAAAACAAACAGGAATTGAAGGAAAGATTCAAATTAAAGTAAACCATTTCAGCCAAGGACATGGTCACCCACCACTCAACAAGAAGAATTTATTATCCTGGAGAACCAAAAGTTTCACTGTCCATACTGGCAGATAAAGTACCTTATTCTGTTCTAAAACCCCTGAAATGGGCATGATCAATCAGAACCTTTGTACGAGTCATTTCTGACCAAAAATATTTTTAATATAAAAAAAGAATTTTTAAACACAATACATTATCACTCATATTTGTAAACTGAGATGCTCATTAAAAGTTCTGTAGTCTTCAGAGTTCTAACATAGTAAACTGCTTCTTTCACATGTACAAGCAATTAAGTGGCTTCTCTTTTTGCAAAAATAGGATTGCCCAGAAGAAGGCTACCAATGGAAACTTTCCAATTAAACAAACAACAAACTGGGGTTGGGCTCATCAGAATATTGCAACAATTTTGAAAGTTTTGAAAGCACTAGTAAATTAGTAAGTCGTCTGAGTACCATGCAAGCGCTTCGCCGGCCGTCTTTCCCCCTTTCAGTCTTGACATTGGCTCCAGAGAATCCACACTCTTCTTCCACTCCAGGCTCCTGTTTAACCTTTATCTGGTCTACAGCTGTGCTCCCAGTCCCCGACCTACCTGCTGATCCACAGCTATGAGAGACACACACACACCTCTTAAGTACATCTATTCCAATAACACAGTTCTCTGTGTATAAAGACCAAGAATAACTATGTGAAGTAGTCTGTGGTATACAGTTCTTGAGATACACTGTGCAAACTTATTCCACACAAAGTAACCAAGCACATACTGTCCATGTTGCAGTTAAACAGTGTAATACATGGGGGGGGTGTATACATGCTTGCAACATTCAAGCATGTTTAGAATCAACACTGCATGATACTGCAGTGCAATTTACCTGCCACGACTTCCTGTACTAGAGGAACTGGATGGCCGGGCTGGAGTCAACGAGTTTGATAACCCTGGACAGGAGAAGAAAAATCAAGTCAAAAACACATTACAAATAAAATGTAATGGATTTATCTTATATACTTTCACAGTATTAACACAAAACCAATACATATGCTGAAGACCAGACACCTTTTTTGACCAACTGAAGAAAGTCATAAGGTACCTGATGACCCTGGAGAGTTCGTTGAAGGTCCTGGTGAGGCGTTCAGGTTGTTTGTGGGTGCTAGAGATAGTGACTGTGTGCTAGCGGATATATAGCGGCTTAAAAGATTATCCAATGTGCTGGAACCTGCATCTTCCAACTAAGAAACAGTTTCAGTTAGTCAAAAAACATGGGTATATGCAGGTGTAACCCAAATCTAAGATTTTGACCAGAGAACAACAGAACAGTCATTTTTACTGTGTAAAATTAGTTGCAATATACACTGTCATAAAATACAGAGTGAGAGCTTGGTAGTGGCAGCAATGTGAGTGTACCTGGATAGGGGGAATGTCAGGCAGGCAGGGCAGGTTCTCAGGGTTGGTGACTGAGGGAATGAGTTCGATGGGGCCCACCACTGGGCTGGTGGGACCCCTGTGGCCATGTGCACTGGCCATACTGGCACTGGTAGGACTGGTGGGGTTTGCAGCACTGACGTTGTGAAGTGATGCCACAGGGAAGGGGCCTGCGTGACCAGGGTTGGAATGCTACAGGGGAAAAGAAAATGATCGTTTTCAAAGGGAAGGTGATGTTTTAAAGCTGAAATTTGAAAGATGACAGCCATCCTATTTTAAAGGAGGCACTTCAATTTCAGGTTTCATTTTTACAAGACCATTATAAACTAGAGCTGCTAAACTTGCTAACTGCGAGATTCAACTTAGCAGCTTAGGGCTTCCTCAGTTTAAAGCAAGGGTTTTCCACCCAGTGTCTATCTGTTCCATCTTTAACAGTCAATTACTAGAGACATTATTTCCCTGATATTACAAAAGAGTAGACAACAACAAATCAAGAGTTAAATAACAGATATGACAGAGTTTATGCTGAAAATGCTGGGAGCATTCACTGAATATGCTATGGCTCTCCCTACATAAACCTTAATTTCTTATTACAAAAGAAACCGCTAAACTGATCCCTAAACTGAGTCATAAAAACATGTGTCTGTTCATAGTATAAGAGCAGCAAGTTACAACCCTGCATCTGGAAAATTTAATTTTAAAGCTTTAAGCCTGGTGATTTTAACAAGCACTGGTGAGCACTCTATGGTAAAGAGAAAGTTACTGACCCGTCTCTGGAGCTGCGGTTGCATCATGGGATACGGCTGCCCATTGAGACGGGGCTGAGCCACGGGCATGCGGCTCTGTGAGGATGTCATGCGCAGGTGGTGGGTAGGGGGGTACATATGGGCAGAACCATTAACCCCCTCCCTCTGCAGCGCCTGCATGCTAATGAGTCTCGGAGGCTAAAACAGAGGTAATACTAATCAACAAAAATACACTTTACATCAGACATGGCATTTGACTGTCAGTAACTTAAGTTGAGAGTGATATCTGAGTGTTACAGCACAACCCTCAAGCGCACACACACACGCTCCTCACCACCTGTTGCGGCAACATCTGATTTGGCCCTCCCTGTCTAGGATGCTGAGACATCTGTGAGGCGATGCGCATTTGCTGCTGGATCTGCTGTTGATGCTGTTGCTGCTGATGCTGCTTCTGTGCATAAGCGGCCTGCTGCATGTGCTGCAGTCGGAGCTGTGCAAGGTTGATTTGCCCAGGGTGCTTCCCGGGAGCATTGTGTCCAGGTGAGACCTGCTGCCCAACCATCATGTTTGGAGGAGGTGGAGCTGGTGGGGGCACCTTTTCAATCACCAGATTACCTGAGGAAGAGCAGACAGGCCATGGCTTAAGTATGAATTAATGCTGAGCAAAGACTACTGCTCTGAAATAAACAAGATTACTTGTCTCATGTCTTACTGGTCTTTCTTAATTGGAACAAACTAGGCTTGATGAATGCACCAACATACATTCATTTCATATTTGTGGCCATATGCAAAGGGTATGAACAGCCCATTTTGTTTATTTTCTGAGTGACAATTGAACACATCCTCCAGAGAGAACCAACTTAGGGCTACAAAAAATTTCTGCTTGTTTTCTGAGTTTAATGTAACATTTTATGTATAATTCTCCAATTTTATTCTCCAAGTCATCAAATACATAGTAATTGTTCTCTGAAGAGCATGGGCATTTATTTAAACTAATCAAACTGTAGTTTGACCAGGAACACTCAAACCTTCACAAATGACGGTATGTACTGTATCAGTTTTGATCTGATACAGGCCAAAATTGTTGGCTTGGATCTTGGAAAAAACTATCACATAAATTCATGGGCTTCGTCGCCATTCAATCAGAGGGGGACGTGTCCCCCTCACATTTCATAATTATTCGTTTGGAACCCCCCCCACATTTAACATAAATAATTAGTTCACCCAACGCTGTTGAATCTTGAATCTTTCGCGAAAGAATCCACTC
>JBBIGA010000016.1:16057049-16079214 GCA_037576975.1 Alestes dentex | reverse complement strand
GTAAGCAATAACTAATGGCCCTTGAAGAGGTGGGTCTTCAGAGGACGCACCTCTTCTTTTGAGCGACGGAGGTTCAAGATGAGCAGTGCTTGATACCCAGAGAGGACGAGAAGTGACACGCTGCTTGATCAGAGCAGATAAGTACACAGCAGTGTCATCACAAAACTTGATGATGCATTGCTGCACTGTCATAAATCAGCAGCATGAACAGAAGTGCACTGAGCAGACAGCCCTGGGGGCTTCCGTGCTCAGCGTGGTGCTGCTGGAAAACCTGATCCTGACTGACTGAGATCTCCCTCATCAACTCACTGCTCCCCATGTAGTGAAGTACCTACTACCTGGGGAACAAAGTGATCTGACTGTATCATAAAGGAGCCAAAAGCCTAATACTGAATGACTACTGAACAAAGCAAGACAAATTTACATGTCTAACATTTTTGAACACAATTTACATTGTATTTTAACTAAACATTCAAGTGATAGAAATGACATTCATTTCCAAAAGCTTTCACCTGGTGCAAACTTACGACTTTAAAACTTAATCAACACAAATTCTTTCAGTAATACTTTATAAAAACCAGAAGACTGTACAAATCATTACACACTTGTTTAACTTGTTTCCCTAAAAGCATTTTTCACATTTGTTATAGGTTGCATTTTATAAAATGTATCTTTGGAGTATTTTGTAATATGCAAATGAATTGTAATGTATTTTAGCCCATCCCTGGCTTGAATAATCAGGATATATATTAGGACAGGTGTGCCAGTCCGTTGTCTCTTCTTCTGTACACTGCCTCACCGCTCTCACTGATTAAAGCCACCACTGTTGTGTCATCAGTAAACATGATGATGCACAGTCACACAGTCGTGAGTCAGGGCAGCGTGAAGAGCAGTCCAAGTCCTGGAGATTCAACACACCTGGTTTAGGGGTGTCAGATTGGGCACACAATTCGATTAATCAGTTAGTTAGGGAACAAGTGGTTCATTTAGGTTCATTTGTGTTCATTCACTAGTATTTAAAAACAGGGCCCTTATTCACACACAGAAAAGTGTGCATTGCAAATAGCTCATATTCATCAAATTATTTAAAAAACAATTTTATATGAAGGCATTTATTTGAAAAGGGCACAGAACACTTTGTGGTTATACAAAACTCCCATATAAAACTGTACAAAATGTAAAAGTATTTTTTAAAAGTGTCTTTGCAGAATCTAAACATTTAATTGGTAAAAAAAAAAAAAAAGATTAAAGATAAAAGGTTAAACACTTACAAAAACTTTTAAGAAGCATAATCAGTGTGCCTCAGAGGAATTATAAATACATAACATCTGGAGATGAGAAACACCTCTTCGTTTTAATTATAGTTACATTTGAAATACTTCGTTCCCGTTTGGAAAGCTTTTGGGTGTAAATACCTTCCAGAATTACTATAAAATAAATTGTTTTGCTTTCTGAGTTATAGAAAAGACAAAAAAAAGATCAGGGTTAGTGTAAAAAGAACTACTTCATTAGCCCCAGTCTTACAGAAATTAACCCAAAGCCTCCTGCTTTAAACAACATGACACACACTCCTCCCTTTCCTCTCAGCTCTAATTTAGTCCTTCTTTGTTGCTTGTTTACAAAAATCCATTTCCAGTTTTTCAAGCAAATGCAACTGCACAGGCACTCCCAGCAGGAGCGTTTTCAGGGTGGAACAGGCCTAGTCCAGGCTTGACCTCATCTCCACCCGACTGGTTGGTTTTTCCCCCAAAGAGAAGGATCACTGCAGCAATCACTGAATCACAGCCCTCCTCTAAGCACAACCACAGCCTTTGTCACTTGGCTCGACACTGGACTTTTTCTCTGCTTACGCAATCCCTCACTTCTTCTGTAAGAACTTCATCTTGTTCCCTGAAAGCACAACAAACTGTCAGCGGGAGGAAAAGAGGAATACAAACAGTTTTCCCTTTACGGTAGAGGTGACTATCTTACCGAGTCCCTTGAGGAATTTGTTGACTCCGCTGGGTTCGGGTTCAGGAGAGGAGGCGAGGTATTCTGCTGCTCTAACTTCAAACAGGCCTTTTGAAACAGACAAACAAGACTAAGGCACACGCTAACACAATAAATGAAGGGTCACATGCTTCACCATCCTCACAGCAGTTTCTTCTCATTCTTTGGACAATCAGTTCATTGAAGCATGTGCTGGGGATTAAATAAAGAACTGAGATGGTGAAAAAAGCATAATGCAGCTTTGCTTTATAGCACCAATGCTAGCACGTATGAAAGTACGTGTACAGTCCTAGGTAAGTGGATGTTAGAAAACAGTGACAAATTAATAGAATAGATTAAAATAAACCAATGCTCAATGAATACTTTAATGAGGAAGTGAGGTACACCTCTCACTTCCTCAACCCCACACAAACTGTGTATACTGCACTGACATTTAATTTCACAGACTGTATAGTAAGTTTGGCTACTGTACTGCACTCTTCAGATCAAGCTGCGATTTGTACTTGTTTACACTGTTTGCACCATTCTCAACAACACTGCACATTTTTTCAATCATTGCACATTTGACTTATTTGCGTACGTACATACATACATACGTATGTATGTAAACCACAGGGAGAGACTCTCGTCCTCGTGCTGGGTTGTTTATGTTTGGGCGCAGTGCTTAGCAACCCAGCATGAGGATGAGGGGGCGTGGCAGACAAGGCCCAGATGTCACAGCTTTTCTCGTGGCAATATACACATTTTCATACATTTAAGTGCTAAATTATTAAGAAAAATATAATTGACTACTTTTGTAACATAAATATTAACATAAATTCAGCTACATCTTCTTATAAAAAAAAAATATATATACATTTTTGGTACTGACCAGAGAACACAAAGAAAGCGCATCTTGGGATGGTGAAATGCCACTGTACTTAGAGGCAGGAGGTTTGAAAGTAGCCAATCCGAGAACACTATTTATTTCTCCTTGCTGCTGATTGGCGGCTGCCCTTTGACGCTGCAGTCCAGAATTTCCCCCGTGGAGCGTCTCGAGTATTCTCGTGGTTTTCGTTTTGTTCCTCTTAAAGCCCTCTATTTTTATTACAGTAAATTAAATGAATTACTGTATTTACCTGATTATACCAAAGAAAATAACAGCGCATACCAAAGAAAACATGCGTGCACGAATTACAGTACAGTCTATACTGGGGTAACATTGATATTTTACATTCTAGCACTGCGGGAGTTCAGTGTAAACTGTACAGTACGAATATGGGTTTACCTTTACATTTTCTTCAAAGGATAATGTATCAAGCTGAGTTTAAAATGAAATTATTACCACATCACAACAACGCGGTTTTTCACTATATGCGGGTGCTCTTGGAAAGTAACCCCCACAATAAGCGGGGGTCTACTGTAATCATAATAAACAGCAACGTAATGTATTTTGGTTATATAGATAGGCTATGGTTTACAAGCAGTGGGACAGATTGTTACAGCCCAATGGTTTTTATACCTTTATGTTTAAAAAAAAACATAATTCAACTGGTGCAAGTGGTCATGTACATGTTTACAGAGTACTTTTAATGAGGCTAAATCAGATTTTAGACCTATTTTATAATAGGTTTTCTACCACGTCATTAGACATGCAGCCATCTTTTGCATGGCCTTGTGCCTGTCAAAGTCTTCACTCACCCTTGACTCCCCCCTTGCGGAGCTCTCGGTCCTGGATGAAGCCAGCAAACATCTGCGTGTCCATGAAGAGCTGGAGGAATTGTCGCACCCCGCGGGACGGATGAGACTTCCGGAATGTGTCTCTGTTGAGCTCTCGGACACCGTTCGGCCCCGTCTCGCTTATGTGAAGTGAATAATGCCCTACCAGCTCCACAAAGAAGCGAACAAACGCCTCCGACACAAGGGCACTCAGATTACACACGTCTGCACAGACAGAATGTTCATGGGAAACATCATCAGACTATGCGAAACTGCTAAAAAGTTAAATTGTTAAAGAGTGAAAATAAGAGACCTTAAGTAATACCATCAAACTAAGTGGTAGCTTTTGTTTCTTATTACACCTGTTCATTAGCTCAGTAATACGTGACTATTTATAATATGAATAATTATAAAATGAAGCAAAGAAAGAACTGCCAAAACATGCACAAATAAGTAAAGCCATTACTCGCTGCCAATGGTCAGTCAATAAATTACATGTCTAGGTCTGCGTAATGTCTGTAGCAAGAATGGAAAGTCAGCTGAAGAATTTGTGAAAAAAAGTGTTGACTTTTGGCAGCACAAAATCTGTAAAAAAAAAAAAAAAAAAAAAACTAAGGGAAGTCAGTGTTACTGCTCAACAATAACTGTGTATTCCCTTTAATAAAGGCATTCAAAGCCCCAAGCTTGGACATCTTACTATTTTAAGTAATCCGGTTTAAATAGTGTTATTGTAAGTATTGTTGTTGTGTTTGTGATTTTAGTTTGTTATTGACTTACGCTTCAAATTTTACACCTTACAACAAGTATTGTATAACTAAGGTCATGGCTCAGTCAATTATTTTTCATCATGAAAAATGAAGAGATACTTGAAAAATGATGAAAAACATTTTTTTAATGAAAGTTCATGCATTTTCAGAGGGCGTAGGAGAGTTTATATCATTCAAGAAACAGGTGGATGTAATGTTTTATAGTGTCACTAGTTTTGTTTTATAGTTTCATCATCTATCTGATCGAGCTTTGAGCACAGAAAAGAACACTAATTAGAGCATCTGTTTTTTATCATAGTCAAGACTGATCTCACTTCAGAAAGATGCTTAACAATCTGAAAAATAATGAGCCAGGAGTCCCGCAGAGACGTGGCACAAATTACTGACTCAGTTAGCACAAAGAGTGGACCACACCCTTCAAACAAAAAGGTCAACCAGTTTCAAGAAGAAGCTCTACATGTTCATCCTTTTAAATACATGCCAACGTGGAACTTCTACTGACCTTGTCTCCTGTCATCTTCGCTAAGCTCCAGTATCTCCTCCCGATTTTCCAGGACTTCCTGTAGAGCTGCCTGGAGCTTACTTGGAAGGATACAATCCTCATCTCCCAGCTAGAAGGCAGGCAAGAATTTAAGACATGGAAGGAAAAGTAAAGAAAAAGAAACTTCAATGCACAAATGTTATTCTGAAAAGTGCAATTAATAACACTAGCCCAGACATGAACCTTAAAACACACCCTTCAAACATAAAAGCCCGACACCTCCTATGAGCAAGTCAAATACACACCCCTCCATTTGAAAAAAGATCTAGCACACACACCTGAACAACAAACTTGTCTGTACATAGATCAACGATGAGCACCTGGAACAAGGAAGGAAATGTGCTTTTTATTAATTATTCATTTTATTTTTACAAATTATTTATAAAAAAAAACATCTGCCCAATTCCAATTCCACCCTCTAGCTAGGACGTCCCTATCATACAATACCCGCTCCATAACTCCACTTTGAGATATTAAGATTAAATAGGGAGTTCATTAATTCTACTCTAAAACTATTACACAATTATGTAATTAAAATAAAGCAAGATTCAACACATTCAGAAGCATAACTACAATCAGAATTAGCAGCTAATCAAATCAAAATCACAGTGCCTTGGGATTTTCTCCACTTTGGTTTGTAATGACTCAGTTTCAATCATGTTAAACCATGTTGGTTCGAGTGACTGACCTCCTCAATGGGCAAATCGAGTAGCTGAGGCAGTGATGGAGACAGCGCCCCCATGAGGAAGGGTGTGGGAGAACAGCATATGTCCAGCATGCTGGCAGGCAGCACGGGTACAAAGGTGTGCTGCCAGGTGAACGGGTAGAGCAGCGCAAGGGCTGAATGTGCACAGCGGGACAAGGTGCTGGGAGAGAAGTGAAAGGCAAGGCACAGATCTGATGTTACTATGATATAACTAGCTAATAAGAAATGAAAAACGACCCTGTAAGGTTCTTCCTTTAGAGCCTGAACTGGTCTAATTGTTTCTGCCTAAAACACTTCTGGCTCAGTTCATCAGTCAATTCTGAGGTTTTGCTGGTCTGTTAGCAGAGAAATCAAACTATGTTGGACTCCTGTCTTCAAAATTTCTTTTTCTGGCTTATTGAGCAAGCAGAGTAATTAGCTATTCTGTGATCTTTAGTGACTGTAGCAGTGATGTACTGAGCTCTCTACTTTAATGAGAGGAGCAAAAAGCATACCCAAGTTTGTCCGCAATGAAGATGACTCTCCTTTCCAGCAGCAGAGAGGCAAACACCTGCAGCAGCCTGGTGACACTGAGACACTGCAGCAGACTGTCAAAATCGACATGCTCCAGCCGTGAGTCGACTGGGCGGCACAGAGTCAGCTCCTGCACAACCAAAGACATAAGTCTTATTATGATCAGCTCAAAGATCTGCCTTACTTACTTCAGTAAATGTGAAACAGCTCACTGACCTGACTTTACCTCACTGACTCACAAATGTTTAGCAGCATAAAGATTCTACACAACAGCTTTTATGTATATCATTGACGGAGAGGAAACAATTACCAGCCAGAATGTTTGAATGTAGCCACAAACTGTCTGAAAATTAGGCAAATGTTTCTTTACACATTTTTTCTTTAATCTATCAACTATTATTCAACTTATTAAAACATTATGGTTTTGGTGGTGTCCTTCAGTCATTCAAAGTTTTGTCTGTGACAGAAGACTAATGTTACTACCAAAAATGGGGGAAGCAATATCGCTCACTGTGCTCCATGTAGTCAATTTGCCATTTGTCTAAATGAACATGTTTGTTTAATATGAACATTATAGAGACAACTGCAGCCAGTAATCATCACCTCAAAAACCGCAGCAATGTTTACTTCCTCAAAGCGTGCACATACACAGGATGAGCTTACCTCATTTCCGGAACCAGGCAGGAAGCTTTTGACAGTAATTGTGCGTCCTGGAGCTGGAAATGGTGCCTCCATAACACTGCGCATAAATGGGTGAACCAATGCTGGAGCAATCTCTCTCCTCCTCTTCACCTCCTCCAAGATCTACACATACACACAAACACATACCTGCTGTCAATATGTGAAACCACACAGAGAACAGATTAGAATTTAATCAAGCAATCCATTTTGTTACTATAATTAGAAAATTATTTAGTTAGAAAAAAAGAAAGATCCATTCTCACAGTAAAGATAAATACAAACTATCCTAAACAGAAATCTTATCTCATGGGGTGTAATGATGGTCTATATCCATGATTTGATCCGACTTATGGTAACGGATTCATTATTCCATGTTCACATGATATTTGGAACAAAATTTAAATAAACATTTCTAGTAGACCTTTGGTAATCTGTATTTATATGACCTTAGGTCTCTTGCCTTACTTTCTAGGGTATTACCATCACTGGTATTTTGAATCTATAACAATAAAGGTATTTAGAATTTTGACATATATCATATACATTTAGTTAGGGTGTAATCTTCACACTGGATTCAGATAATGAAAAATTAAGATTCTGAATTCAGGTTGCACTTCTAAAACCATGACATCTTATTACAACCTGAAGTTGGCTAATGAGCCAGTATGTTTTCTTTTAAAAACTGAGTAAAAGACTGGAAATCCCCTGACCTTTGCAAACAAATTGAAGCAACCCAGCCTACTGATGATACAGTGAACTTCTGGCAGTCTCTTCCCTTTTCCACAAGGCTGTATAACACAGTGGTCAAAAACAAAACACGTCAAAACAAAGATGACTCAAGGAGAAGGCATTTACATTTTTGTGCATGTATTCATTATTTTCCCACCAAATGAACATGTCTACTACCAACCCACCAATATTTTGCAACAATAGCCAAACCAACGGCTCCCATCTTCACCCGTCAGAACAAATGAAAAGGTTTCACTGTGGATGAGGGAAAAAAAACAGTTCAAGATTTAACCACAATACAGGAACTGATGACAATGTTTAAGTGGTAAAAACAGATCCAAGAAAAACACTAGCGAACAAGTTATAATGATCAGTTTGTAAGGTCTAAGCCGCTTTTCAGTTCTGACTCAGAAACACATGAAATGACTCAAAATAGGAATGAGGAATGATTCAGTGTGGAGCCCTGAATAATGCTGAATGATGCTGTGTAACCTGTTAGCATCTGCAGACGGCTTCCAGTCCTGAGCATCTGGAAAGCAGAAACTAGGAATGGCCTTCAGTCGATCCTCAGCCTCGCGAGACAGCCTGGAGGACTTCTCAAACTACAGGAAAAATTCAATAGTTTAAATCAAACCCTGTGGCCACTGGGTAGTATTAGTTAGCAGTAGGGTAGTAAATCCATTGTTAGGTGGTACTGATAAAAGTCAACATCAGTGTTGTATTTGACTAATATTTCTAAATTATCAATGTAGTTAATGGTGTTTAATTCTGCAATAACAAAAGTAATAAACACATGCTTCCTGAGAGCTGCTACATGTGCCAAAAGGCTGTCTTACAGACATGAGACAGAGCTGCTATGTTCTGTTACGATTCTTGAAAAATGATATTACACAAGTTTGTAAATGTTAGCTAGACGGAAACCAGAAAGAAAACATTCTAAGTATTTAGTTTTTTTGTGTACCTTGGTGGGAAACTGTTGTGTGATCTCTGGGTAGTATGTGTTTCCAGGAGAATGTTTTCTCAGCGACACCACGACAAACAGCTGGAAGAGTTGTTCTTGTTGCAGCTGGATGAGGTCCCTCTCTAAAGTGCGATATCCTGGTCTCCTCCTCAAAGTGGACTGGACATATACGAGGCGCTGGGACCCACCTGATCCGAAACCAGTGTAAAAAGTGACTATGACTGTAACTACAGTGATATTAATTATAATAACTATTTTTAGTATATACTATATAGCATAAAGATTAGTATATAGTATATATAGAATATTTTTAATCAAGTGGACAACCACTGTCTAAACAATGGGCATCTTGCAATGCAGTTATTACTAGGAAGGAGTAACAGACCTTTAGTGCTGTCCTCCGGATCACTCTCTGTGCCACTCAGTTCATCTATGATAAATAAAACAATGAGTTTGAGAGGGAGAACGAGAGGAAGACAGATAAAGAGAGAGATTAGAAAGTAAATATAGTAAGGTCACTTTTCTATATGTCCTGCAAATGACAGGAAATGTTGGTAATGTCCAAAATAAAGAACTCGTTATCATTTCTGTTTTCATTTTAAATAATACAACCAATAAATCAGCTGTTATAGCTATGCGTAGACTGATACCTCTGCTGGTGCTCGTCTGACTTTTTACTCTCTTCCACCCTCTCTTAGCCTGGAAGATCTCTTGGATCCTGCTCACGTACTGCACAAGAAACAAATAAACAATGAGCACAGGGGAAGGTTTGATCACAGCTACTGCTGACTTAAGCCACACATACTCTGAAGAAAGAATCAAAAGGACTGCAGGCCAGTGCCTGTGTTAAGGGTGTCTCTTTTCATGAGTCAGACAAACGAATTTCTTTTTACACTGGCATTACAGAAACAAGTTAGTCAAGATTTGTCGCCCTGGTAACCCTGCCATGCAACTCACGTCAAGACTGCAGACAGAATGACAGCACAATTCATGAGGAACGGAAAGAAACAGTCTGCTGTTCTTCCTCTGATAAAACACACTGCCCTTTATACAACACACTATATCAGTTTTAACACGGGTAAAGGCGTAATTCTTTGGAGCAATTCTGCTGAGAGTATTTCCTTCTGTTCTACACACACACACACTTAAAGTGCCCAACAGAAAACCATTAACATATCTAAAAGTACAGAATGGTAAAGTGGCCCCTTGTAGTCAAGTGTGAACACACGAAAGCACACAGTGTGAACAGTGTGATTTTTTTTCCTCTGTATTTAACCCATTCGCCATGTGAAGCTGTGGGCCGCCACATTTGAAATTTAAGTTGCACAGCCAGTCTATTTTGAATTCACTGCTTTTGTGGTGTCAACAAAACCGGCATATTTACTTTCATCACCCCAAACTACTGTTAAGCGATAAAGCGATAAAGAGAGGTTACAAAATGGGCATGAAAAAATGACTTGCACATAGGAAAAAATGTGGGCCTCAGGAAAAAAAATCATCCAAACAATAAAAACAATATAGGGCTGTTTTAAGGCCAACAGACAAATAGCTAAATCCATCATAAGATACATTAGGTGTATTAAAACAGAAAGCATAAAACTGCGCAATACCTCCGACAGTGCTAGAGCCACACATCTGATTATTTAGGCAACAAGCTCAAATGTGTGTATGTCAAACGCATCTATGTAGACAAACTATTTGTCATTTACAGCTATGTATGCATGTAAATGTGGTCAGAACTGATTAGGTTCTTGTGGTTAGATTCATTTTGTCTTGCACTTTTTGCATTGTTAAGTATGTATTTGAGAACTTCCTGAAATAGATTCTCCTACTAGCATTAGTATTACAGACAGACGTGTATCGCAGTAGCACTTTTCACAATTTCAACGCAACTCAACCCACCTCTTCTTAAATAAAAAAAATAATAATACATTGGACCTAGAATAAAAACAAACAGCTGAACGGTCATAGTAATGAGACTTTGAATGAATTTGGACACTCCTAACTATAACTGCTGTAAGCTCCTAGATGATGAACGAACATATGAACATCAGAATAAGCCAAGGTATCTCTTACCTCCCAGCTTAGATCTCTTGAATCACGGAAACAGCCTTCTTCCATTAGTTTCATGCGTGTAGATGTGTTTAATAAAATTCAGTGGTAGTTTTAAACTGCTTGAATGTGAATGAGCCTGAATACATCTACAGTTCAGGACTAGCTGTATTCTATAGACAAATGAGACCAAGTATGGCTTGGTTAGTCAGCAGTGGTCGGCATGTGGCATGTGGCACATGGCAGGGGTGATAACACTTAGTGTCTCAAAAGCTCCAAAAAGGGTTATTCCTGTCTCCTCTATCTCACTATTTCCCCTCACCCTCTTCCTCAGAAAGGACACTCCTGCTCATGTGAAGTATCTTTTTTTCCTCTTTAGCCTTAATATGTCATATTCTCCCGTTTCACAGGTATTTCACACTCCTCCGATAAATTAAAACACAAAAATAAAATTATGTACTCATCTGTGTACCTGAGGTTGGCGATGAGTTCTGTAGGAAGTAGCATGTTTTGTTGCTGATGCTTTTTGTGTACTCGTCTTGGGTGTTTGGGATGATGTCACTGACTGCTTGAAGTCCCCTGCTTCTTCATGCAATCTGTCAACGTTGGCTCGCAATGTATACGGTTTTGGAGGCAGCTACAGACAAAAAAAAAAAGTGTGGAAAAAAAAATGAAAGCCAAAAAGATTAAAATCTGTAACAGTATTGTGGTACCAGCTATTGTAAGACTGTTATTTGATCCTCAGCTGGTATCATATATTACATATACAGCACCATGAGAAGTATCTGCCTCTTTCTGATCTTCTCCTTTACTGCATATTTGTCAGTGATAATGCTTTTATACTTTAAACAAATAATATGTAGACAAAGAGAACCTTGTGATGCATGTAATACAATACTTCAACCAGTATTTCCTATAATTTGATAACAGTCTTTCACACTATTGTGGAGGAAGCTGAGTCCACGTTTCTCTGCAAAACTGTTTTAATTCAGATTGACAGGTTTTCAAGAATGAATCTGAGGCCCCGCCACAACATCTCTACTGGGTTCTATTCAAGACTTTGACCAGGTGAAGGCTTCACAACAGATTTACAGGGACCTGTGAGTCCAAAAAAATTGCACGCCGGACTCGCCTGTTCATAGTCTATTATCTCAAAAGTTTTCCAGTGTGCTTGCAAACAATTGTGCCGACCACCACTCAGATGGTTACATTCAACAAGGCTGGCTGCATTCCTTCAAACCCTAGCTATATTAGGACGGTCCCAAATCGCAATTCATAGTCTTCAAGTACTTTATGGTGTTTCCAAATGAATATCTGAATAACTCTTCTCGAAAATCAGTATATTTAACCGCAATTATTTGTTTGCTATTTCATTTTAAAATATTCCAGAGTTCCAGGTTTAGCACTAGTGTCTTTCTAGTGCTTTTTCGAACCACCTTAAGAGGTGCAGCATGCCAATTTAGGGAAGGGCGGAAAATATGGCATCAACAAAATAAATGGAAACAAAAATAAAAGCCTACTTTGGGTTTATAAATGTCAATACAAGCGCAGTAACTTTGGAAGCCAAGTGACTTTTAATGTTATTTTAATGTGTGTATATATATATATATACACACATGTCTCTTATCATCATGTAAAACAGCTTACAAATCATTTAAGATTCATTGAAAAGGGGAGTTTAAAATCAATGATGTTTTAAATAATCCCTTCATTCAGTAAATTCAGGTTCTAGTGACTCCCCACATCTTGGTCTTTTTATTGATGACAGAAAGATGTGAGAATTACCTTTGGGGTGCAAGGGGAAGGCCTCTGTGTAACGGTCCAGTTTCGAGACCGCATGATGGGCAGACACATAGGAGACAGTTTGATGTCCTCATACGGGTTTTCCCTCGGCACTTCTGCTAGATATGATGAGTTGACAGACGTAGGAAGCAATTGTCATGAGACACATTTATTTGCTACATAATGCACATTTTAAAAGTGTTAAGTTCATACTTTCTATATTCAAATATGATCCAAAAACATCTACAATGTTAAACAGGCTGCCAAATATGATTTTATGTTTCAATTGCCATTTTATTACCCAGTCTGCACGTTTAGCAGCTGCTTAATCACTCTTAAAAAATTTCATCATCATCGTAGCTTTTGACTATGTATGTGTTTTGGTTCTCACTGACTGAAGTGAGTTCAAGTCAGACTCACCGATGATGTCCTCATAGATGCTATCCTCAGACCGGGCATGGTAGAGTCCTGAGCGGCGAGCCTCTGTTCCCCTAGACCCCTGCTGACTCCGAACTGCATCCTCAAACTCAAAAGATTTCCTGTTGAGGGAGACATTAGGCAGTGTTGATAACAGTCACTCTTTAATACAGTCAAACTACTTTTAATCCCCCAGTAACTGGTTTACTAAACCTTCAGGCTGTCATGAATATATTTGATTATAATTTGTGTTAAAATCTGACTAGAACAGCATTTCAGCACACAAAAATTTGATTAAGTATTTGAATATACTTACACCTGAACACAAAAGGACTTGAAACAATGCTAAACATTCCTGCTTAATAACACCATTTTGTTTTACAATTAGCTTGGCAGAATACAAACATGCTAACAGACTTTCAGGAGTAAGGCCTTGGGTTGAAGTATGTCATTTACTAAAGGATTCTAAGACAAACTGCAAAATACAAAAAATAATAATAATAATAATCGCAAACATTTCTATTTCCATTATGACACTTCTGTCAGATATTCATGAAGATTCATGAATCTTCATGAATATCTGACAAAACTAAAAAAATATATTTATAGGTTTTTTTGTTGCTGGTACCAATAACATTGTACCAACAACATTGGCCATGGGTGTACATTGCATAAACCACATAAATCACCACCGAGAAAAATTCAGTTTTTATATACACGTAGTACTGTGCAAAAGTCTTGAGCCACCACTTATTTCTTCATATTTTGCTTCCAATGATCCAGACTTTCCAGTATTGTTTTAATGCAGTCTTGAGGAACAGGTTTCCTGAAAGCTCTCTTTCAAAGGCTCTCATTTTCAGTCCAGTCCCTGAACCTGACCAGTTACCTGGTTTTTGTTTGTTAAGCCACACAGTGACCTACGTATGAAAAAGTCAAACATAATAAAACCCTTTGAAGGCCTGAAACAGTGAGGAAACAGGTACAGATGATTCCAGATGATCAGGCGGTGATCAGTATACTGGTGGTGCTGAATTAAGTGGTTGGAACACCCTTACCTAGACAACTTGTATCTTTGCTGCCTGTAAAACATTTGACCTGGTTTCTTTACCTTAATCTACAAAATATGCAAAAGATAACAGAGTTGCAGGCCTAAAATTGTATTTTTGCACCACCATTTTTTCCCTAAAAACATAGTTTTGGAATCTCTAAAAGGTTACAGTGATGGTTTGTTATAGTTCTGCCTATTTCCTTTTTAAATGGTCTGTTTACTTGATTCACAGACAAAATTATTGGTAGATAATTCTAGTATAATCCATAGTGACAGTTCTACTGTGCATGTGTGCTCAAAGTCCAATCAAAAGTCTCAGTCAACACTCCAAAGTTAACTATGAGAATGCATGTCCAGAGATTAGCCAAAGGGGAAAAGCAAACATGATAAATATAAAATTATATGTAAGTGATCGAGGCACTGTTGAAAGTCCAGTTGCTTCATTCATAGCGTGAGAGTGTTGCAGTGAAGAAAGCCGGGAATTTTCATTATAAAACAACAGAACCAGCAAAAAGAAAGATAAAGCAGACAGCAAACAATGTGCAGCAGAGGGAAATGGGCCTAAATGATACGAAAAAAAAATCAGCTGCATGATAAAAGGAAAGTGTAAACACCAGTGTAAAAACAGCCTTTAGTGACCTCTGCACTCTTGGCTGAAATAGAAGTAGGCCAAGTCCAGACAATAGCCTAAGACCGAGCCAGAGAGAGCCTGACATCACAGCTGGAACAAAGCCAAGACAGTCACACTCCCACCCACTCCCTTACCAAAGTCCTCCTAACCTTCAGCAAGCGAAGTGAAACTAGTGGACAGGATATCTGACACAACACAGGTTAGAGATATTTCCCCAAGTCAGAGAATTACACTTCATATTATTGAAACGAATCTGCATGTGATGTTAATGTTGCCTAGAACCAGAGAAGACAGTTCTGCATCTTGGACAAAAAGTTATACAAACACAGTCTGTCTGCCAAAAGCACAGAAAGGTTTCACAATGGACCACAATGGATCATTCACAAACTATCACAACTGTGGATGCCCACAGCAAAATGGAAAATTAGATTATGTGACCACTCCTTGGCCTGCATCTTTAACAAAGCAACAGTTTGGTATTTGATTAAAGTAAAGTAAAATAAAGTAAAGTAAAGTGGCCCCTTATAGTCACGTGTGAACACACCACAGCACCGCACACAGTGTGAACAGTGTGAAATTCTTTCTCTTTATTTGACCCACCAAGTGAAGCAGTGGGCAGTCAGCAACGCAGCACGCGGGGAGCAGTGTGTGGGGACGGTACTTTGCTCTAGGGTACCTCAGTGGTGCCACTAGCAGTCCTGGGATTCAAACTCACAACTTTCTGATCACAGCGGCAACACCCTAACCACCAGGCCACCAGCTGCCCCAAAGTGTCAACTCCGGTGGAACTCAAACCCACAATCTTTGAATTCCCAAAGCTAGAAGTTCCAACGCGTTATCCATTGTGCTTTTAGTGTTACACCTAGCCGACATTCGTTTCTATGTCAAACCACAAAAAGGCAGAGTTCCTCATTAACAAGTTTTAGTTAAAGTGTCTGTCTCCATAAAAGGCTGCAATCTGTCACATGTTGGATATCTAATCGAGCAATTAATATTTGCCATAAATGTTCTTGACAAGGTACTGCAGAAGAATGCAGCAACACCATCTGCACTTGTCTGTATGTCTTGAGTACAATGCCCTGCACCAGGAATTTGAAGCATATACATATCTGAGGTGACAAACACCATGCAGCGATATGCTAGCTGAACTAAATAAAGTAAGCAATTTTATCAAATGACAGTTCACCAAGATCTGTTATCCAAATTCAAGATAACCCATTCAGTATCATTTCCACTAATTCTGAAAAAAAAACTGTATAAAATACTACTAATATTGTGTACATGATTGCAGCTGCATACCAGTTTTGTGAAATACCGTGGAATGAAAACTGATGGATTTCATATTTTCTTATTGCAAAAAATGCAACCAAATGGAGAATATCCCCCATGCGTGCACATCTCTTTTCCTAATCAACTGCCTGTCAAGACTTGGCAACCAGCACAACACACACATGTAGCAAAGAAAATGGAAGAGAAAAGCAAGACTGATATCATCAATCTCCATACCCTAAAAAAGATTTAAAATCAAAAGCATGGGGTTACTTTGGATATCCCATCGGACTGTCTTGAGGGTGGATATCCAGTTTGCAAAAAAATGTGGAACCCAAGTGTCCGGATTGCCTTCCTCCTATGGTGCATCCTGGTTCTTTCCTTAAGTGAGCAACACAAATGCACTCAGCCACCCAAGAAAACATAATTTATTAGACCAGGCCACCTTCTTGCATTTCTTCATGGTCCACTTCTGATGCCCAAATCTGTAGCCATCATTATAGTTTGTTTTTAGCAATTTGTGTTGTGGCAGTATATTTATCTGGCATACTGGATCTATTACAAAACACACATCATGCAATACCTAACAAGAACAACGACAAAAAAGAGAAATCAATTAAATACACTTAAGTTATTCACTGTTGCTGCCTGTACAAAAACTTCCAAAGCTGCCACAGGCCAGTAGACTTGGTCAAAAATGACTTAAGAAATACACTAAAGTGTACAAAACATTAAGAATTTTTTTTTTTTTAGGAAAGATACTGAAGATATGAGATTTTGTTCCAACAGCAAAGTTCTGATATAACCAGATTCTAAAGTTCTTTTTCCACATCAAAATGTACAATTAAAGGAAAAGTTCAGTCATACTTGGTAATTTTGCTAGTACTCACCAGCATGAGACCGCTTGATAATGCTAGCTGGTGCCTAACAACTTTCATTCATTGCTGGCAATATAAATATTTTTAATTCCTTTAAATTTCTGTATTAATTTAATCCCAGTATTTAATATGGTGGATCTGATCTTTTACACTTTCATGAGCAAGTCTATAAAATAAAGCTGACAAAATGTTTGAAAAATTATCTGAAGTAACTGGATTTGCCACCACTCCAAGCACTCTCAGCAGGGCCATGAGTATTCAACAGCTTTCACTCACCTGTTCTTCCTGTTTCTGGAAAAGCCATTGGTAGAAGTCACTGGACACGGTGGAGGAGGCCCACTAGGAGGACGTATGACATCAACCTTTCTTCCCTGTTTTGATTGGCTTACAGGAGAAACCCGCTTCTCCCATTGGGCAAAATGTGCAGGCTGGCTTTTACCTTGGTATTGGAATGTGCGTTGTGGCTTAGGTGGTGGTACATCACGTTCTGGTGGACTCTGTGCAGCTTCCCCTGAGACAAGGCGCTTAGATGGGGATGAGGAGTCTTTCTCTTTATCCCAGAAGGAGTCTTCACCCTCCAGTCTCTTCCAAAAACCCCGGGAGGTATAAAAATTCCCAGGAGGTAGAGTGTCCTCAGGATCTTCTACACACTGAGGTAGAGATGTGAGATCGGCATCTGTGAAGTGATCACTAGAGTCACTGCTATTGTTCCTCAGCTTTTTAACATCCAGTTTGCTCACAGAAGATTGGGTTTGGGTTAAATCAGGAGATAGCTTAGGCACGGTGACTGAGCTAGTGGCTTTATTCAAACGTGCTCGATCCTGGTGCGGATCGGACTTCCGTCCCGCGGTAAACTGTCTGTGACTAGCCTGGTTTTCCCTGAAATCCAAGCCTAGGCTTATAGTTTTAGACAGGTTCATTTTCCTATGCAGTTCATCGCTTTTATTATCAAAGCAAACACCATTTCCGAGCACATCATCAGAGAAAGTGCGAGTGACGGGGGTGCCATGGATCTTGGCCTTACTTTCATGGCCATCCTCCTGCTGGCTGAGCCCTTCCCACTGGGAGATTTTCTGTTTGATGTTAATACCACTGTCCCGGCCCAGTGGTCTCTCTTTAATGGGTGACTGCCATGCAGCTGATGCTCTTCCTCCTCCTCCTCCTCCTCCTCTTCCTCTTCCTCCTTGTTTCCCATAGTCTGCTCCCAGGGCCAGCATGGCAACCAGACCAGACCACAGGGCAAGCCAGCCCTCACTGCACACACATCACTGGAGGAAGCCTCTGTGCCATTTGTTCTATCGTTGGGGTATCACAGTCAGGAGAATGGTCCAGGATTAAAGCTCACGGCTGCTCCTTTGTCTAAGAAGCTAAGTTTCCAGGTCCTGTGGCATTCTGCCATCACACGGCATCCTATGACGCATAAAACAAACAAAAACACAGAAGTTAAATTGTGATGGCAGCACAGGGTGCTGGTTTATAGACTGGTTAAAAAACCTTAGGTATGCAAAGAACAGAAGCTGTAAGAAGCACTGCATGGATTTGTATAAAGGGAGGAAGCTGCAAAGAATTGTCTCTGTCAAGGTCAGTGGTACGGCCAAAAATAAAACAGAAGTGAGGGGGACAGAGAGAGAGATAAAGAGAGAGAGACAACGGTAGGAACAGGAGGCATTGTGCAGGTCTTCTGCAGAGGCCCATCACCCACGGCAACCGTTCCCCGCCCCCGTGTCCCGTTTCCCTCAGCCGCCCCCTCCCTCTCCAGCTGGGTCTCCCCAAGTACTGCCATGCATTAACACACTCAAGAATAATGTAATTCAATTTCACCACTCTCAGAAAAGGCCTTTCAGCATGGCACGAAAAGGACAGGCATCCCAAGTATTTTTACATCCATACTCACAAAATAGACAGCATTTTGTTAACGCACAATAGCACCCTTTAAAAGGGCTTTCGGCACATCAATCAAAAGGAAAAAAAAAAAAAAACGAAATATGCAGCATTTCATGCATGTTAGTAATCGGCTGTGTCTGTGTAACAAGCTGAACGCAAATAAAGAGCACTTGAAATTCTTCGAGGGATTCTGTCTCTCAGACTGCTGCTGAAGCTTCGATGGACCTGGCAGCCATAAAGCAGGCCCTCATCTACAGCCAAAGTGTTTTGGACACGTTGCGTGTTGTGCTGAGGAGTCTGAAAGCGCACAGACAGGAAGACATGATGGAATTCCTCAGTACTGAGCATCTACAGCATAATAATAATTCTATGTGCTGCATTCCACAGCAGCCAATGGGTAACGGGAGGTTAGGCTGGGTACATATGACCAGAAACAGTGCGGCACCCGGCCCAAAAAGGTGCCTTTGTTTTGGCTGACCTAAATTGAACGTATGCACTGGAATCCCAGGAAGATCAGAGCCAGAACCCATCCCCCTGATTCACCACATCAACTGACTGACCCACTTGTGTGAATTTTTGTGTGTGTGTGTGTGCATGTGTCTGTCTGTCTGGCTGTTTTGCAGGAAGGTTTAGCTTGTGTTTCCTGAGACGCAGGAAGCAAGGATCAGCAGAAAGTCCATAATGATGGTTTAGCAGATTTGTCATGGAGATGCATTCCAGGCTTTTTTTGGAAAGACGCATGATTCAGACGAGTTGTCCACTAATTCAACAGGCCCAGCTCCGCAGCTCTTATCCAGTCTGTCTGCAATGAAACATTCTGAAAGCGAGGCTTACCCCAAACAATGTAATTCAGGCGCAAATAAACCACATATGTCAGCGAATCTGATTAGCCATGTTGCCAAAAATATATATGGTAACACTTTTAGTGGCCCTGGTGTCTTTTCAATGCTTTGGAGTAGTGAAACCTAGCGATGCCATGCTTTATCAAACAGTGCATCTACTTGTTCAAAGTCAACTTTGTTTCGAAAACCCAAATTTTATGTTGATTCCAACAGACTTCTAACTTCTAAGTCAGAGTGTTACAGAAATATTTAATGTAGGTCATAGCAAGTGCCGAAATCCTGCATTCCTCAAATGCAGTTACAGCTATTATCTTAAATTTCCTAACTGTTTATTTCTGAAATAAGAATAAGCCTTTACATTAGTGTCATCTGTGTCCAAGTACAAAAGGCAGCCATTCACAGGGGATGTACTGGGTGATTCTGACCTACTGACCAACTGGGCATGACAATTGCAAGGTAAGTAGTAACACTGGCTGGTGGCAGAATTCCCACATCTCATGGGCAGGGCACACCGGCCAAACGAATACCAAACAAACATGAATGTGTGGTTGGTGTGCCAGAACTGTGTTTGAATGTTGGGAGAATTTGCAATGTTCTCGAATTGTTCACACTATTCTACAATGTTCTTTCCCATTCTTACTGGTTCGCTTGACCTGTCAGTTTTTCTGGATGTAGTTTTAAGGCCAAAACAAGTCACCTCAGCAAACATACTAATGCTGGCATTTGGCTTTATTCCACTGCAGAATAATAACTGACAAGTCAGGCTCCTGAGTAGTTTGGTTGTCTAAGGATCGGTACACCACTGGACTGCAGCGATGCCACAGCCATCCATGGCCAGGAGACCAAGTAAGTTTCAATGATGCTGTGGCAGTTTGAAAAGAAGCAGAAGCACCTAAAGTGACTCTGAGGAAGCTTTCTCTCTCCCAGTGTTAATTTCATGTGATAGACGTATACCTAGCCCAGCTAGTAGATGGGAATTGGCAATGACAAAACTGGGCACAGAATAACAAACTAAAAGACCCGACAACTCAATCGAACCAACTTGAAATGAGGAAAGACACCTTTGGAGTGAGAATAGCAGAGAGCGACTCCAATGAGACACACACAGGTATAACACATCAGCCCACTATGTGAGTTTCTTGGTGTTTGCGACACAGGGTGAGCTTGAGGATCGAGAATAAGCGGAGACCAAATTAGGTTAAAAAAGAAAAAGAAGAAGAAAAGAAAGCAAAGCTTGTGCCCTAACTTCTCATTTCTCAGTCAGGGATGAAGTGGAGATCTCTTCACATCAAACAGCTGCTTCACACCCAAGATAAAGTCCTGGCTTTGTTGTCTGAGCCACCTGCTTACAGTTTACCCATAACACAAATAAAGTGCACAATTATTGCTTGTGCTTCTGGGGGGGGCGGGGGGGCGGGGATAAATACATACCATTCATACATACACACACACACAGTAAACTGTCATACCAGTATAAAGAAGACACTAGTATTATATAGCAGTCCTCAAAGGACACCCAACCATCACACAGACCTAAAGAGGTCTAATTGCAGCTCTGAATCACATGTGTTCCTCCCACTTCAGGTATCAGTGCATGAGGAAACTTGCCATAGGTGGGGTGCTTTAGGGGCAAAGTGCCACGGGTGGGGTAGTTTAGGACATGTGAGCGTGGGAATCAGGAGTGTAGGAGAACACAGTGCAAGGCAAAACCGTTATGACTTGCAAATGATCCCCATAAGATCAGACATGGGGGCTGACTAATGCAGCCTGATTTCCCTGGATGTAAACACGGAGCTTAAATATTTCACAGCCAGATTTTAGAGCACATGTTTAATGTAGGATCATTTCAAGGGTGTCCAGACCCATATGCCTTTCGGAAGAAGACTCCACAAGTAATAAAGGACTTACAAACTCAACATATACATAATAACTTCACATTAAACGTGCTCCAAAACACTCACCTCTAGTCGGTTAGACTTTTGAGAAAAGTAAGTTTTGGAGAAGTCACTCAAAGAGGGGTGATTTCCACACAGCTCCTCATCTCGAGTCACTTTACGCCTCTGTTTTTGGAAAGAAAACCACTCTGACAGACCTCTTCACTCTCTTCTCCAGGATAGGATTCGTGGAAGAAGAAAACAAGACCAAAAAAGGCACTGAAGTCACCCTGACTGGCAATTTCACTTCAGCTGGACTCACAGACCGTTCCGAGCTCCTCCAGACGCACCAGGGAGCTAGCATGCTAGTTAGCCTGGTCGCTAACTTTCTGGTTATTCCTCCTTAAAAAAGTTTTCAGAGTCGAGAAGTGTCCGAGAACCCGCCAGTTCAGACGAACCTCGGTTTCGGTCTGGCGTTAGTTAAGTTTCTGCGATATTTCTAGCACTTTAGACTGAGCTACAGCTTGTTTTGTGTCCCTGGTTGTGTGGGAGAGGTGAACCCAGCTCCTCCGGCTGTCAGTGTGTCAGCCCTCTCCAACTCTGAGCTCAAACTGAGACTCGTCTCTCCACTGTCCTGCTCCACATCATCATCATCATCATCTCCACTTACTCACCCCTCAGAATTTCCCCATAACATCCTGAATTGAGCAAAATGGGGAAAATGAAATGAAACACAAAACAAATCGTCAGTAACAAACTGATTTATTTTATTGAGGTAAAATCATTTTCTTTAGAACACTACAGTAAGACTTCATAGGTTCTCATCACCAAGGTGCTTTCTTTAATTCTCAAACAGGCATCTGAAATTCGTCAGTAAAGGATATATATATATATATATATATA
>JBBIGA010000016.1:16039498-16053953 GCA_037576975.1 Alestes dentex | reverse complement strand
ATCTTATTTAATGAGGAAAAGTATAAAAACGCTGCTGTAATCAACACTCTCCTCTCGCAATGTGACCAGTTGGATGGTAAACCACTTCTAGAAGTACGCCAAAGGTAATTATTGCCGTTTTGTTCAAGAGTGCACAAGAGATTTGTTTTCTTTGAATTATTCTGCAAAGTTCTGTAAATATTGCATCATTTCTCTTATTTGATGTTTTGTCATTTCCTTTAAAATTATGCTTTAAAGAACAATATATTTATTTGGATATTAGGAGAAATATTGTCAGCAGCTCTTAAAACCTGAGGCAAAGCTGTTCAGTTTAATACTTGCAGCTATAAAAGATAAATCCTGAGACACTGAACATATTTGCAGTGGTCTCTTATTTTTTTCTGGAGCTGTATATACAAACATTATATCTTAGACATTATATCAAATTACAGCTTATTTGCACAGGTGTAACATATTGGAATTATTTTATATGTTCATCTGCAACCAGACAGGTTTTGTATTATACTTGAATATCCTTTTGAATGGTCAGATCTTACCTTGGTGTAATGGAACTGCATGGGGTCATCAGTAGACAGGGACACCATCAGGCCCTTCTGATGGAACTCCAGCAGCGGGTTCTTGTTGTACTCCAAGAAGAGGCTGTTATTGCTGAGAGGAGACATGGCAATTGGGAGCTGGGACAAGAAGTACAGATACTGCAGGACTGGACTCTGTGGAATAGACAAAGTTACATCACACACTGATAACAAACAGGTGCTAGATAAAGAATGACTGCAAACAGTCTGCAATTGGGTTCGTGTTTTCAGGGTCTCATTAAAAGAAGGAGATAGCTAGGTGTAATGTAACTGAACTATATATGATCTTGAGGAAACTGGACTCTGTCTTTGATACATGTGGAATTATTACTGCATGACTCCATGTATTTAAAAGCAACAGAATTATTATGTGCATTTAATACAATCTAAAAATAATTAGTGAATTTCACTTTTCTGGCATTCCAGCTGACATCCTAGCTGTTCATTTAAGATGCATGACTGGAGTGGAGCCCCCTGCTGGTGGGGGCTGTAGAACACTGACCTTCTTGAGGTTCAGGCCGTGAGAGATGTTATCAGCGGTCATGAAGCAGGCCAACAGGTGAGTGACCGCTCCAGCCTCTCCACAGTGAGGCCTGAACTGGAACGTGTTCATTCCTCTCTCTCTGAAATAGCACAAATACTCATTTTAATGACTTTTCCAAAGGCAATGACTATTGCACTGTTACAATTCTGATAGCTGCGGACAAATGCCGTCTTTTTAAATAGTCATGGTGGAAGAATGTAGCTCAGTCTGGCCACTTACTTGCGCAGCTGATTCAGCATGGCGATGTTGGCATACATATAGTAAATATAATATGTGTAAGATGGGTTCTTCACAATGTCCCACTTTTCTGGCTTAGGGCTCTTGGTGGAGAACATGTGACCACTATGTTTAGATTCATCATCCACACTGTCAAAGCCTGTGATCTGTGGTGAGAAGGAGAGAAAAAACAATTGATGTAAGCAGAAAATCATGCAGAAGTGAATGTAGGGACAGTATTCTGGATTTCTACATTTAATTTTCATAACCATACATTACACAAAAAAAGTGGTTTTAGGGTCACTCACATGCTTCAGGAAGATGCTGAGCTCAGGATTGGACTCAGGGTCAATGGTGGCCTGGAAAACGGGGAGGAAGATGTTCTCCAGCATTTTTCCAAAGTGTGGCACAAAGTTCCTCCCTCTGAAAATGTCACTGAAAGAGGGGGAAACAGGATCAGGTTGAGTTGAGCATGGGTAAAATCTGGGGGTAGGTTTTTATTGTTGTAATACTCAATGTTGTCATCATATTAGTAACTGAACACTGGCTTAAAAAAGAAACATACTAGATTCTAGGCACTTGAATCATCCACTTGAGGTTGGGACAATACACCCTGTGCTTGTTGAACCAGCTGGACAGCTTTGTCCACTCATTGGGATTGCAGCCATAGATGGACAGACGAGGCTCAGCATACTGGTACTTGGCATCCTCGAGGTCACTAGCCACTTCCTGTGCCATACAGATTCAGTTACTGTCCCACTCATAAAACATTGTTATTACCCACTATAATTAAATAATCAATTACACAATTAGCACTTCTGACCTTTTTAGATTAACAGAACCACTTTTCTTTCTTTACAGACACAAATGTTGCACCATCTGTAGCCATAATCGCAATTATTTCTAAGAGTCAAAATGACCAGCGTTAACGTTAAGAAGCATGACTGTTGAATATGATTTGACCAAATTCATCACTGGCTATTTAACACTGCACCTTTCAGTCCTTACCTTGATGATGGTCGCAAAGTACTCTCCTGCAATGTGGTTCTCAGTCTTAAGGTAAAGATCACGCAGCTCACTGGCACCCACAGGGTTGTACTTGGCATTGAACTTATCAAAGCGCTGGAAGGTTTGTCTGCCCTACAGTATTGGGAACAAGGATCAGATTACAAAAGGAATGTCAGAGATGAAGATATAGTCAGTTTAAATTATCATAAGGGTGATATATGTTTTGTTGATCTCTGAGGCTGGCATGACAATCCTGAAACCCACTGAACCACAAGAACACTCTTTTGCCTGATTTCTCTGCCTAGTTGGAGGATGAAATATTTTTTTACCTGAAATGAAATTGCCTCTGAGGGGATCTTTGGAAAGTTCTCACTTCAAATGTCAGTTATTCTTGTCATACAAGAAGGTTTTAAATTGCGAACAAGACTACTGTAATCTACTACTGTAATTTTCTTTTTGATGGTCTAATTATAAAGAGAAGGAAAATAAAATATCATAAGAGTACCTCTCACAAGGTGATTTTTGTCTTGTTGGGTGGAATGAACGAGTCCACTTCACTAAGCTAACGCTATTCTATTTGCCATGAAGTGAAAGTGAGTTTTTTGTAGAGAGATTGTTTAGATCTGTTTGATTTTAATATTAAAGCTGATGTGGATGTCCAGGCTATGAAATCTGCAATTGGGAATTTTAAGGAATTACACATCCTTTTCCAGAACAAATCCACCAGTCCAAGCTCTTCCTAATTACATTACTGACCTTCCTTTGGTAAAAAAATAAAAAAATAAATAAAAAATCCTATCTGAATAGAGATTAATTGTAGGGAAGAAAAACAAATGTAATATGACAGTGTTATGTAATTCACTTCAAAGTAAAACAAATACCAATATTTCAAAGAATCTAAATCTCAATTGCAAAATGAAATCCCTGAGCCCAAATTACCCATGGCAGCTTCCACTGCTTTTAAAAGTGGAACATACAGCGTGCACGTCCAGTGAATCCACAGTCAGGTCGTAGGGATGCAGATTGAGGGAGGTGAAGAGCTCCTTCATGGTCATCTCTTTACCCTTACTGCTATACACGACTCTGTCTGCGTCCACGCGGTACGACTTCTTGATGAAGCGCAGGAGGTGCTTCTGATTCATGCAGGCGGCAGCATGAATGTGGGTGTCCACCTACAGACAGAGCAGTAACATAAGACAGTTGATGTTAAGATGGAAAAAAGTCGTCTCTACTAAAAAAGTTGAATCTGCATGCCCACTAGAAACTAGTAAAAAGTGAAGACCACTTCACATGTTGTCTTATTTCAATGAAGTGCTGTCATCTTTAAAAAAGTTTCTCGGATGCATCTGTCCCATTCACTACCTTCCTGCAGTTGTAGAAGTCTCTGTGAGGGTTGTTCTTCAGCTCTTTCATCTCCTCCATCTCGTTCAGCATCTCATGCACGTTGAACTTGGATGAGAGGAACTTCAGACGGCGGTGAGTGTACGTCTTTCTGAAGAGCCCCACACAAAGAAATGCAATAAATACATGCAACCCATTAAAAGGAACCACAAAACAACATAAATATTGCAAATATTTCAGTCTATTGCTCAAAACAATTTCAAAAACAAACTGCTAACTTTATTTAATACTAAATTGCTTTATGACTATTGCCCTTTGACCAACCCTCTAGACTTGAATGCTTTTTGCACCATGTAAGACCTGTGTAATGTAATAAATATGTACTATTTGTGATAACTGGTCACAACTCTCTCTGTGTTCGGGTGGCAAGAGGTAGGAAGAAACTGTATTGGGTATTTGAGTTGAGTTTCAAAGTGGACTGAAAGGAATAAGTCTTCTACTTCTGATGATCTTTTACGATTTTGGTTGCCCTACTAGCTTATGCTAGGTTCTACAATATTTCTGGAGAACTTACGTTGGGCCCTGGGCAATGAGGGCGATGAGGAAGTTCATGTCATCGATGAAGGTGGCGTAGTCAGGAGTGGGCAGGGGCAAGGGCTCGTGTTTATCTGCAGCTGCTGAATCTTTATAGACGTACACGACACCATCCCGCATGCGGGCCACGTAGTTGAGTTTGGGAGGCAGAGACTTTGTGTTGAAGGGATCCTCTCCTTTTGCAGGAGGAGGAGTGAACACTGCCACACAAAACACAGCCCATTAAACTCTCATGCTGTATATTTAAATGAGTAGAAATTGCTGCCATGAACACCACCAGTGACTTTACTTATTTGCATCTGTGCGAAGATGAAGACAGATCTTTTGTCAATTTATCTCAGAAAAGAGGATTCTGTGCACTAGATTATGTTCTGCCGGACACTTATAAATAGCATTTCCTTCTTTCTTACCTGGCTGTACCTGATCCTCTGGCTTCCACTTTTCTCCCTCGATATCACGCAGATACTGGGATGTGGTGTTGGGGAATCTCTGGAAGGCCAGTCTCATGTACTTCTCCCTTATGCTCAAAGCACGGTACAGACCCTTGCAGGCTAGCTCAAAGTCATCCATTGTCACCTGAAAGGAAAATATATTGAAAGTTCATAAATGCATGAACACAATTTCAGGTTTTATGTCATGATTTTGGAAATGCTTGTAGTAGTTAGGACATTTGTAATTTAAGACTAAATAATCGAATGACAGAGCAGGCCACAGATGCTGATTAGAATTACTTGGAACTGTCAAATCATTTTATCTGTGGCTTTACAGAAGTCAAAGAAATCAAAGATGAACATCATAAGATGGACATTATGTTAAATATTTTGATGCTTGTGCCTCTCCTCGTAATCCCCCACTTTAAATGTCACAGCTAGATTTCTGAAACCTAATATAGGATTGGCATCTGTCTCCTAAAAGGCTGGTATTGCCCTGGATTATCTATTCTTGCCCTCGGTCCGTGACTCGCAAAAATCTAGCCTTGCACAACACCAAGCTTGGGTTTCATCATGACAGATATGTGAAACTTACAAATGGAAACCTACCCCAGCAGCGTAGTCGCCAGTGATGGCCACCCTCTGGAAGTGAGGTACCTCCAAGTAGGTTGGCTTCTCCAGCAGAGGAGCAATAGTCTGAGCATGGGTGAGGTGCTTTTTACTGTGAATTAGAGTTGAGTTAAGAAAGCGCTTCGCTTAAATTAGCTGCTCATTAAAAGTACAAGATAATATTAATGCATGTTAATATGTACAGTCACACATGTACAGTCCTATCACTGATTTTTTGCTAAAGCAGTGAGAGAAACAACCACAACCGCAACCCAACGCAGAGCTTGAGCAATGCAACAAGATGTGGTCGGCTAATGATGCATGAAACCTTAAGGGAATTTGAGGGGACCTGTTAGTTTTACTAATAATGAAAGTTCTATATAGATTAGTTAACTAAGACAGAATGGAAACTATATCGGATAGTATCACCAAAACTGCATTGTAAACGAACTCAGCTAGGTGGCTAACAACATATGAACACTTTAGGGGATCTGTAAGCCTCATCAGAATTACTAACCAGACCTTATTATGTGTCCAGTCATAAATGAAAACTCGAGGGGATCTGAAAACCATATCAAAATTACCAACCAGACCTTATTATGTGTCCAATGATAAATGAAAACTTGTGGGGGCCTGTTATCCTTATTAAAATTACTAATCAGACCTTATAACTCTAAGAATGAATAAACACATACAAAAACTTAACATGGCCCAAATTGCAGACCTGTTAATTTTGCCAAAACTATAAAGCTAAACAGAATCTACTAGCTGTCTTTCAGCAATTGAGGCAGTTAAGTGGCTGAGTAGTTCAGGCGTGACTGAGGGAGGAAAAGGTATGTTTTTTACTGTAATTTGGTGGTTCTCCTCACCGTCTCTCGACATCGTCGTCAGTGGCTATGTGGTGTGCCAGTTCCTGGTGCAGAATGGGGCAGTCTTCACCCACGTCGAACAGGGAGATCTCCTCACGGATGTCTTCATCCTTGGTATCAGACCCGAACACCTTCTCGGCGAAGGCACGCATGCGATCGTCCGTCTCTGACAAGAAACACACAAGTTAAACAGATTTACAGCCATGGCTTTTGGGAAAAGGCCTGAGGCCCCGGAAACTGCTTGGTGCACTCAGCTCAGGTGAGAAAGCAGGACGAAGGGGAAGCTTAAGACACTTCTCTGTTTTTCTCACATGACAGAACAGCACAGCATCATAAGACGGCGTAAGACGGTGACATAACCCCTGTCATGTAACAGCTCACTACTCTTACTGCGAAGCTATAAAACATGAAGACATATATTCTTCTTGCTTTGCTTTATTTACGCAAACACACATGGGAAAATGTGTACATGTTATATATATAAATGTACGAAATGCATGCATATATGTGTACATGTACATTTTATGTATGTATAATAACAATTTGCCAGCCAAATACGTACAGAAGCTTACACAATGTTCAACAGTTGATACTGAAGAGCTGTTTATTAGGTGCCCCTACTTTGCATCTTTGTCACTGTCCAAAAAAGCATCTCCAATATAGTTTACAGAAAATGGTTCACAGAATGCAAAATAATTCTTTACTTTTAATGCAAGCGAATGTAAAAACATTGTATATAAAGTCATTTTGTGCCATTTCTTTTGGTCCGTTCATCATAAAAGTTGTGTTAAATTGTGTTAAAATGATATAAAATTATATAAAAATTTATATGGAAAAGTAAAAGTTTTCTTTGGACGGTGATGGTGACAGTGAGATGAGCAGCAACAGTTGTGCAACAGTCCTTAATGGATTATTAACAAAGTAGGAATTGTATATGGTAGTTGTACCTAATAAAAGGGCAGTTCAGTGTCTGTAGAACCACTTTTAATATGCGTCATAAGGCATGCTTTCGGTAGGGAAACCGACATCGGCTCAACATGACTCCCCTGCGAAGCCGGAGCACTGATAGCTGATATTTGTAGAGACCCCCCCCCCCCCATCCTCCATCATGCACTGACCAACAGTAAAACATGAAGACATGTTTAAGCCCAGTTTATAGATTGATGTCCACATCAGGGCTCTTCGGCAGCATCTAGCAGAGTTATTGATTTCCCTGCTTAAACACTAAACACTGCTAAACCCAGAAACTAACAGAAGATGTGAGTGTGTTTGAGCAGCAGACTGGGCTAGAAACTGGCCCCCCCCAGGGACCAGAGCTGAAGAGTTTACATGAGACTATTATGTAGAATTGTCAGCATAAGTTGTGGCGTGATTTACACCACATTCGGAAACCCTAGATCCCGCTAGCCAAGCCAGGATCATCATGCACACTTAACTACACATTCAAGCCCCATATACAGCAAGGTCATGTCATTTATTCATTTTTCATACAACAATGTCACAAACTGTTTATGCAACAAATCATGTAACAGCGGACGGCGGGGCGAACGTGAGGCTCTTCTCCATACTTACTCTCAGCTGCGTTTGATTTTGCCAAGAAGAAAACGCACAGGATACATCAGCCAGGATGAAAAGAAAGGGAGGCAGCAGGTTAGATTTAAGGCCTACATCACAGCTACATAAAATGGAAAAATGATCCTTTGTTCTTGGTTAATGCATGTACCCAATGCATGTATCCTTAAACATACCCTAAATCCAGCTGTTCTGGGAATGTACATTCAAATGGAGAAGTGCAACCACAAAATTAAATGGAAGAACTTTTCCTCACACATGATATCTTAACAAGTAGATGACTGAGTAATTAGTGTTGAGCTGAAGGACATAATAAACATATTCAGCACACAATTAGATGCATTTGGAGGGGGGAAAAAACACTTCATTCACATATCCATGATACAAGTTCTTTATCTGCTGGAGGGAAAGTTTTGATGTTCACCAAACATGGCAACTGATGAACATTTAAAACATTTTGGGATGGATGCTCATCAGTGGAGCCTCAGCAGTGGTCACCAGTTCTGATCATGGAGAGCAACCTTCCTGAGGAGATCCACCCACAATCTGAAACAACTGCTCTGCCTAATTAACCTCTTCGGAGGCCTTTGGTTGGTTGGATCAGGTGCAGCAGTAGTAGGTACTTGACGTTGTAGCTAAATGAAATTGAAATTGTTATGTATTCCATTCATTCAATCATGTATTTTTCCAATTATTCATTCCTATGTCCATCCTCCACGGCATGTTCAGCCCATATGTATGTCACACCAACAAGAACATATATTTGCTCAAATAAAACTCAATGTATGTTTCTTTTCACCAAAAAATGTAGCTTAGTTTTGATAACATTCTGTAAAGCTAATCTAACCTCAGAACAGTTGTTAAAACGGAACACATTTGCAGACAGACCAAGTCTGCTTCTTTCCTTGTAAAAAACAATTTGGCATTGCATTGAGCTCAGACGTCACAAGTGGACAGTGAACAATAAACAAGTAAGTGGAAATTGTACTGGACCACTAAAGAACACATTGAAAACCTTTGAACCATTTCTTCTCACAATTTTCACTTCTTCTGCTAACCCTTATTCCATGTGGGATCTGGTGATTGGTACTCTTTACCAGTATCTACCAGTGCATACTTTTCCTCAATACTTACAGTAAGTGTACCCATCAGACAAGGGACAGGGGCCATGAGGAAGGGGCGAAGAAAAAAACGAGATCCAGTACATTATGGCCTGTAGTAACCAAAGAGTGAATTTAGCTCCAATACTGGTCCACCCCACTAAAGCCCAGCCAAGCTGTCCTTGCTCATAGGTGCCTGACCTATCCGATCTCACAACTTTTTGTGAAGCCATCATGACATAAAATCTATTCAAAAATGTGCTGCGATCACGCTTTAGGCCTTTTTTTGTGCTAGGACAATGCTTCACTACCCTCCGTATTTTAATGCACAGTGCATAACACCGCAAGTATCTGCGCTAACTGGTGACTGTTAGGGTTCGTGTTAGTGTTAGTGTTCGTGTTAGGATTAGTGTTAGGGACTTTCCCCGTCTCACGGCCTTTCAACCGCTTTGCAAACAAAAACGACAAGGAATCAACTCATGATTATTACACTTTTAGTGGGAAATGTGTAGTATAATTTCACAATATTGCATAAAAGCGTTCATTCATAGGCTACAACAGAAGACAACTTCGCATGAACTGGAGGCAAAAACTCTTTTAAGCCGACGTGAGCCAATTTTTCTCCTACTGTCCCCCAGTCACCAGTTAGCGCTGATGCTGGTGGTGTTACGCAATGTGCATTAAAATACATAGGGTAGTGAAGCATTATCCTAGCACGAAAAAAAGGCGTGATCGCAGCACGTCTTTAATAGATTGTATATCGTGATGGCTTCACGAAAACTCGTGAGACCGGGTTGGCCTGTTTCATCTAAGAAGTTGCTTTTTCATTAGAAAGGATTCAAAAGCATTACAGATGCTTTGTTTGGAACTGTGGCTCCCAGCAATACACTGAGCTTAAGTCTGTTACAACAAGACAGATGTCTTGAACTGCCTGTAACACTAACCAAGACCAACAGCAATTTAATCAAGATACACAGGAGTCTAAAATTTGCATCGCATTTCATTGGATGCTAGTGCTGAAACCCTAGCCCTATAAATGCATTTGTTTCGAGCTCAGCATACAGGATGTGGCCTGGTGCAGGTCCTCTGTGTCATGCCTCCTCAGCTTTCTCTCAACCTAAGTGTTTCTATTTTTTCAAATCCTGGTGACACTGTTGACTGATAACCTATTCCAGTCACTTGGCTGATAGCTCCAACAGCTCTAGCATGGGTACAGCAACATACCCAGCTGCTTTTTTAGTCTCTGCAATATTATGTCAAAGACATTAGTGGGGATCTGGACCTATTCCAGTTCTGTGCAAAGCTAAGTCGGCTGCTTTGTACAAGTGTGTGATGGTGGCACGAAACTTAACAGGATTTTCACCGAAATACGCTGATGTGGCTAACTATGAATGCAAGTTACTGGGCACCAGTTAGTACAACCTGAATTGCACAAGGCTAACTGGACCCTACTAGCCTTCAATCATTATTAGCAGTTAGCATTTTGTTAGATGATATATTTTAAATGTAGAAACATTTCAGCAAAACTGTAAGCTTCATTGGTTGGACAGTATGTCATGGGTTAACGCATAGGGTAAAATGCTGACTATGCTGAAGTTTGTTGAACTCTTCACTCATGCACTGTGTGATGATGAATTCCTCCTGTGGAGCATTTGGGAAAGCACTGATGGCCAGTCTGAAGTGTGCACATTTCTTCAAATTACTGCAAGTATGTATTTTATCAGCCTTTCTTGAACTCATCAGGAGACACTCTGAGAAACTAATGCAGCTTGAGCGGTCATTCTCAGTTCCAGTTAATGAGAAACGACTGGGTTTTCCTAGCAAACGGTGACACATATCTAGGGGTACTTTCTCCAGACCCAAATTATATCTAAGCCTAGAATGACTTGTCAGTCCCCGCTGGACACAGAAATGTAATCCCTACCCCTAAAGTTTCTTGGACAGGTGTTAAGCCTAGTCCTAGACTACATAGCATTCTGAAAGAGGATTATCCATTGAAAAAGAAAGAAAATGTAGGACTAGGCTTAATCGTCTACCCTCAGAGTGTTTCCAGTCTTAATCACTGTCAATTAATCAATGGAGAAATACAATAGTAAATTCTTTAATCTAGGTTTAGTTTTAATTTTGGTAAGAGAAACACTCTAAGGGAGAATCACGCTCCCTTTGGGCCAGTTTTCCAAACAAGATTTAAATCTAGTGCTGGACTAGACTTTAATTCTACTGGATAATTTCCATTCAGAATTCTGTGTAGTCCAAGCCTAAGATTAATCCTGGACTCTAAGGGTCGGTTTCCTGGACAGGGATTAAGCCTAATCCTGGACTATGTAGTGCTGTGAATAGAGATTTTCCATTGAAAAGGAAAGGGTAGTCCATGACTAGGCTTAATCCCTGTCTGGGAAACCGACCCTATGGGTCTATAGGTGGATCCATTCTTCCCTCTCATAACCTCATACTTTATGTATTAATTTCATTCATTACTAAATTTACAATTACATCTTACGTCCAGTAGTAGGTGAACAATAAAGTATGAGTGTTGAGATCAATAGTACTCGAGACCTGATCATAAACCTAGGGTCCAGCAGGTTAGCTGATATGTAGTAGGTGATGTTTTAGAGAGGAAAAAAGCAAAACAGCAGAAATGTATAAGGAATTGGATTTAGAAGTAGACAGCTGGCCCTGATAGTCACATGTAACTGTAAAAAAATCCCTAACTACCCAGAATCACATGGTGAACAGACATCTTGATATCCCTCAAGCAGAACCTGCATGGAAAGCAGTTACTGTCGAAATCTAAAACTGGAAGCACAGCAGCTTGGGAAACCCTAACGCATCTTCTCTTTTTTCACTCACCATGAATTAAAACTGTCAGGAAAAGGGCAGAGGGGCAGGCTCACCCTCCCTGTGCTGTCTGTTGGATCATATCAGATGTACGTTTCTTCCATCTGATTGAAGTATGGCATTAATATGTATGACTAGAGTTAAAAAAAAAACAACAAAAAACTGGGGTGTAGAAAAGTATATCAGATTGGATAGGAATTGTATGCAAGACTTGCATCAAAAATAGAACCTCAAAGAAAATCCTGCTTTACTGAAGTTCTGAGACATTTAGAAACTAATGAGCAAACGTGAGTGATGTTTAAGCAAAGACTGCAAGCCAGTGAACAGCTGTGTAAAAATACCACCACCAAAGAGCTCCCTTGAGAAAGCCCTTGTTCCTCGATTACATTATGTTCATGACAGCTGCAGCAGTAATAGGATGCAGTAAAGAATGAACAGTTTACTTTACAGTAACTAAAAAGCAAATTTTGAGAATAATAAATGTTTATAATTGGTCACATTGGGCATGTTGTAACGCCCTCCACCACCCTCAATGGACAAACAGTTAACCAAGGAAAAGTTCACAACCTGACAACTGCCTGGAATAGCTAGCGAAAGGTTTTCTGGGCGGTGCTGGCAAACACTCACCTGGTACTGCAACCTTAGGCATGTTGGCAGTGTGTCTCTGACACTTTTACACTCTCCCTGTACACAGGCTGGGCTGGAGCACACTGGTCAGACACTGTTCGCCGGCAGCGGGGAAGTGTGGCGCTGCCCACTGCACAGATGCAATAAGAAGCACTGGCTGCCCACTGTAACCAGAGCCATGAACCCATACTGGATACGAGGAACAGGGGGAGGCACAAGCTCTATTTTAGGGGGTGAAGAGACAGCTAGGATGAACGGAGAGGAGGGGGAGAGCAGCATTACATAAGAATGGCACTGGGATAACGCACACTAACAGACATGTGCAAGGTGACACACACGCGCGCGAACATACACGCGCGCACACATACAAACACACAAATAACTGATTGTTGTTTTCAATTAATTTACTAGTAAAAACTCTGCATGTAGGGACATGAAACATTTGTTACACTGGAAAAATCACAACAAATCATTTTGAAATGAAAAGTTCAGAACTCAGTGATCGATTAGAAAAGAGTCCCTTAAAGCCACGACGAGAACATAAAAGAACAGGAACAGACTTCCTGACAAGGAAATAAAACGAAAGTTGGGTTCTGGTAAAGTTACCACGACAAACATTTTTTGGGGGAAATAAAAATATGTTAGCACCAGGCAGTAATAACTGATGGCCTCGTTGAATCTTAGTTCTATTAAGACAAAGCCACTACTGACACCATAAACTATGAAATCAGGCACTGTTCAAAACAAACAGAGTTAAAAGAGCAGTTAAAAAATCCAAAAAATTCCAGGCATGTCTTGGGGATAACCTCTAAAGGCAGTGCACACTTTTGGGCTGAATTTAGTACAAATATAATCCACAGAATACAGAATACCTGGCCAGTGAGGCTTGACCCAGTGGGCAGATGGCCATTTCATAACCTTTACTCAACTTCATTCAATATTTCTGAACTCTACTGGACTCCAGAATCCAGCAACGCCAACTGCAATGTAACTGGCAACCTAAAAGACGTCATTTAGCGAGAAGAATGCGTGAAAATGAGAAAAGGCGCACACAGATAACCACAAGTTATCTCTGTAAAACTATTTCCACACAGTTTCTGATTCAAAAGATCGTTTTCACTTAAAATAAGGCACAGAAATCCAACAAAATGTGAAAGCCTAAGCATAGAGTTGTGCTCGATTTGTGATGGTTCCAGTGTCTGTGGCATCATCAATGTTTTGTAATGACGAGGTCCAGGTAGAGTTGAAAAACTTGTGGCAACTACTTCAAGAAAACAGCTGCTCTTTTTCCAGTGACCAATTACAATTCACTTGTGGTGTTTTTGGCTCAAGTTCCCTGCATGCCATTAACACCACAGACACTGAAACACGTGCATCAAGCTGTAGTCTAAAGAAACAGGCAGTAAGAATTTTCAGAGGAGGAAAATCTGATGTAAAACAGGTTCATGAACTTGGTGGGGAGAAAAAAAAAAAAAAAAAAGACATCAGAGGCACTTTTGCCTTCACAGTATTCCTGAGTACTGAACCTATAGATTATAATCAAGTCCAATCATAATTTTAATAACAAGGGAGGAGATAAGATCCCAGCACATAATGACTAAAGAGATAAATGCACATGTGAAAATGATCAAGGAACCGAACGTCCCTTAAAATGGCCCCACTTTTCTATCACAGCAGGCTGATACAGTCCACACAGTGAGCAGATCAGGTTTGCATTTATCCCTTTTAGCCAGCAGGGGGCCACACTGCAGAAACTCCACTACCACTGCTGATTTCAGGCTATATGATTTAAAGCTGAAGCAAGATTGTAACCACTACTAAAAACTCTCCAGTCACAAGTGGTCGTAAAGTATTCAGCTGCTGGCCAGTGAGCTTATGAGGGAACTCTGGAAGGGTGGAGCACGTCCTGATCACATGACCTCACAGGAGACGCCGAGACAGCCTTGCTTCCTGTCCTCCCTGCTGTTGAGCTTTTTCATCCGATAATGGCGGATCTCTCGAACAAGAGTGTAAAAGGCATCCTCTACTCCCTGTGCAGAATAATACAAAAAGATGAGATCTGGGTAAGATGTCTTAACTAAGGGGGATTTGGGGTAAGTAACACATACTACTTTCCTGAGTCATGAGTAAA
>JBBIGA010000016.1:16013867-16031650 GCA_037576975.1 Alestes dentex | reverse complement strand
CACACACACATATATATATGGGTTTTTGTTTTTTTTTAAACAATATTTATTTTTATTACCTGTCTGGATGCTTAGAGTTAACTGTGACAAGCTTTGTGGCAAGAGTTTGAGGAAGGCCCTTTTTCTTAATGCAAGCCAGGCCTTTTTATATTCCTTTCGGTCAAATACAGCTTTTATATTTGCATCTGTACAAAAAGTCATGTAGGTAATGCTAATGTACCATAGTCTAGATGCTAAGGGTTTTTTGCTTGGGTCATAGACGAGTTGCAGAGAAAGAAGTGGAAGATTCAAGAACTTTTGGATGTACGGACAATTATCCTGCAAAAAGACCAGCAGGTACTCAGTTCAGCTGGTGTAGTCTCTCTGATTGTGCCAAATGAGAACGACGAGAAATCTGAAAGGTCTCAATCATCGGATACTTACATATTTAAAAGAATTTAACAAACTTCTTGTGCCTCTCTGTAGTGTATACCGGCCAAACTTTGCTCTGAGCATTTTTAAAATCTGATCATTTAAAGTCCAAGCACACACGATTTCTCAGGCATCCTTGTTTTTTTAGTTTCATTGGCAACAGGTAAAGCAGTACAGTGCTCTGAGAAAAGGATGCCTGCCATGAATTTATGATTAATACAATTAATTTCTTTCTCTATACATTCTATATTTTTATTTTTATATATCCACACTGTTCTATTTTAAAAACAAAATTCAGTGTATTTTATACTACAGTACTGTGGTAAAAAAAAGAACCTTCCAATACTAAGTAAAAAAATGGATGCCAATTTAGAGGGTTTAAAATGGTCGCATTTGCATACTCTCATAATGCATTATTGGGGACAGTGAAACACTTTTGAGCTCACTCACTCTTGAGCTCTTGATATCAAAAGGAAAATGTTAAAAGATAAAGAATAAACAAAGATTAGGGCAAAAAAATATATCACATACCCATGTAGTGCTCTTGCCACACATTTTTCTAGTCGGTCATTTGTAAACCTGCTATCAAATTTAAAGTCATAGTTTTCTCCCCAATGCCTTGCCACTTGAATCGAGCCCTCCTTTGCAATAATTCGCCTGTGGTGTAGAAAGCTCAGCCTCCGCACTTTGGCCTTCAGAGTAGACGAGGGTGGCACATCTGAAGATGTGTGTCTCCATTCATTTTTGCTTCCACTTCTTTCTTCAGGTAACTTCAACTGAAGCTTGGGATTCAAGAACAGAGAAGACTCAACGCATCCAGCAGGAGGGGAAACCTGGGGGCATGCTCCAGACAAACCTGGCAGAGAGGTGGGCTGTGAGTAAGAATGCTCTTTTGATATTTCCAACATCACATCCCCAGGCACTACAAGACCATCTGGAAAAGGGGATCTGGGGGGCAATTTTAATTTGGCAGAGGAGCATTGCAACAGAGCATGAAGAACTGATGGTGAGGTACTAGGCTTGACTCCAACTTTGGTTTCTTGTCTGGGTTTTGCTGGGTTACGTAGCAATTTGTCACTATTCACACTGAGAGCCAAGTCAGCCAGGAGATTAAGAGCATCTGAAGGCAGAGATGCACCAGTGACTAGTGCCTCATTACTGCTTTTGCTCTCAGAGCTCTTATGTTTTCCTCCTACCCTATCCTCAGTAAGTGCAGATTTGAGCTGTTGGTCAGCTTGTTTAACTATTTCATAAGGGGCAGAGGTGCCATAATTGATGCATCCTGTGAAAAAAGAACAAAACACAGACAACAGAGCATGAAAAAGCAGCAAGAAAGAATGGGCATGAAAACAAAGCAGAAACTGTCAGACATGCACAAAACACACAACAGTAGTGACAGAAGCAAAAGAAGAAAAGAGGCTGTGACAGTCTTATGCTCTCCCCACTGAAAATTTAAAATGAATATTGTTAATATGTTAATAATAAGAATAGTAACAAAGTATAATATAATAAGTTATGTAATGTAAGATTTTTAGTAGGGTTAGCAGGAGAAAAGCAAAACAAAAGCAGAAAGAACATATTTAACCAATTTTATTTTCTGCCCATGACTTTTTCCAGTTTCGCCCACTAGTTAGGACTCCCCCATGACGCTATGCTGCCAATACTGGGTGGGTGAAGGTGAGGATGTGCACTTTAGGAGAACACTAATCACCAATTCTGTTAAAGCAGCTAACAGATGCTAGTGCTGGTTAGCATCACGCTAAGCGAGTGAAGTGAAGGGGGAGAGGGAGGGCCTCCCTACCCTTCTAGAGAAAGACTATTGGGCTCTTTTGCACTCCCAGCCATGGACGGGTGTAGCGTTACCAGGGATCAAACTCACACTCTCCCAATAATGGGATCAGCGCTAAGACATTTACACTTAGGAGCTGGTTTTAACCAATTTTTACTTGTGTGTACAGTTTTCAAGGCTTCTAGGACCAGTCCCTATATACCAATTTGAAAGGATTTGAAAGTGATAATACTTAGGATGAAAAGTCCTTGTAATAAATTAGAGAAATTCTAAAGTAATTTTAACATTTTTCATGTAGAGCTCAGCAATACCCCAATAATGTTTTCTACTGTATACTTTGTTGTAATGTTTTTGACATTCCATGTCCACATATAACACATGGCAAGGAAACAACAATTTACTGTTTTCATACCATTTTCTTTTGGGATCAGCTTCTCTTCGGATGGGACCTTGAGTTCTTCCCATGATACAAGGCTTTGAGACTGTATATTTTTGCTTGGCTCTTCGCTACCAGCCAGGTCAGGATTATTTTGAAATGTTCTGCTGTTTGCACCCTCTGTATCTTTAGGTGGACACAAGTTGCTGTTTTCTCCTGTATCTTTTTGTCCACCCAAATTGCCACAAGTAGCCAAGGCCAAATCAGTGTTCGGTCTCTCTTTTTTCGGTTCAGGCTCTGTATTATCTGATGCTGGTTTTCCCTGATCACTTGGACCAGGGGATTTAGTCCTTTTTGCTCTTTTGAGGACAGTCTTTAATTTACTTATGGATATTGCCTTATACAGATTGTCTTTTGTTTTGCATATTTTGGGATCAGAATCTGATGTGTGGTCAGTATTTTTGTGTGATGTGGTGTCTTTCTCAGTAACATCTTGGGATGATGGGGCTTCAGTAGACAAAGCCTCCCACATTTGTAATGGGGGAGGTGTACATGATGGTTTCTCTGTTCCAAGACTGGTAGTTGTTATCAAAGAAGAGTTTTGACTGTCTTTTGTATCAGCAGATGACTTTATGTCTCCTGTACCAACTTCTGATCCATGGGGAACAAAGACCCTGCCACATTCTGTGATTATTGTCTTGAGGCCATATCGTTCCCTCATGCTAACACCTTCCATTTTTCTTTTTGGTGTGCTGGTTATAACAGTTCTTGTAACACTAGGCTCTGCAGTTGAAGGACTTTTCTCCACTATAGATTCAGTTTCACTGTTCTTGACATCTGACCTCAATACCCGCTTCTCAGTGACATTAGCATGCCAGAGCCTCTTACGCCTTGGGAGAGAACGCCAGTCTTTTCTTGGCAGATCGCTGGGTGAGGACTCAACTCTCTCGCTGTTAACACTCTGTTCAGGCGTTGCATCTACAGATGAGCAAGAGGGTACAGTAGTGTTTTCAATAGGAGCTGGTGTTTGAGCAACTTTTTTAAGATTCTGTCTCAAAGCCTTCATTTTTCTCTTGCCACGACGTCTTGACAATCGTTTAAAACGGAGCTTTTTCTGAGGAACATCGCTGCTTGGCTGTACTTTTACACCATCTTCAACTAATGTATCAGTTTGGTTCTCTGATGTATTTGTGGATGAAATGGAAATTGGAAGACCAGCTTCCTTTAGAACATCCTGGTCAACACCAGGTATCGGACCTCCGTCCTTTGTGAGGACATCTGTCGTACAGTCCTCTTTCTTAGAAGCATCAAGCTCAGACCCAGCGTTAGCCTCAGTGTCAGCCTCAACATGCTGACTGGCCATGGTTGGCACAGTTGAGACATCGTTTCTCGCTTCTGTTAACTGTACACTGGGGATTTCAACTGGAGTTTCTTTTGAGACCTTCCCAGAAACTCCACCACATTCATCATTAACTGAGACACTCTGAGATGTCTTTTCACTGCCTGCAACAACATTAACAGCACAGTGTTCAGGCAGGTCACCTGATTTTGGTGAGGGATTTGTCCTGTGTCCTGTGCTGTCAGAAGATGCTGCCACCACTGTACCAGGTGTGTAACCTTCCTCTGGCAAAGTAGAATGGGATAATTCGGCAGGCGTGTTCTTCTGCCTTTCATTTTGCTGCTTGCCAGTGGTTTTCACTTCATCAGACATACTGACACTTATATGGTCAGGTTCATCAGTCACACCCCTTTCCAAAGCCATGTCAGCAGGTGTTTGAGGCGCCTCCTCAGGGGATGATATATAATAATAGACATCGTCATCAGGGTCATCATCATTACGCTGCTGTTTTCCAGCAGCAAGGAGTTCCAATGCCCTTGAAACTGGAATTTGAAAGCTGCATGGATTTTCCAAGTATGTCTTTAGGCGTACACCAGCCTCCTCTGTCCATTTTGGGGCAATAAGTGGAAAACCGTCGGGTACATCATACTGATCAGGAAACATACTGGCTTCTCTAGCTGGACTGCTTGAAAGCCCAGGCAAAATAAGAGAGGCAAAGTTCTGCAGATGCTTCTCCACCGTTCCAAGTGGCTCCCCTTGCTGATTTGGGGGAGACTTCTCCATTTCTGATTCAGCATAATTCAGTGCTGGGAGAACCTGAAGAACCTCTGGTGAAATATTCGGCTTGAAGTGTGCACTCTTAAGTCTTTTTGTCTCTGCACAAAAAGGAAACAAATAATTTTAAATAAAGAGATATAAAAAGCTGCTATCGCTGCCCATAAATTGCTTTAAATAATGTTTCCTCACCTCTTGGTACAGCTCTGGAGTCTGGGAAAATAAACAATCCTTGAAGAGCAGAAGCTTTATCGGTCCCAGCACCTACAAAAATATTTTCCTCATTTTATTGGTCAAGGTCTTGGTCACTTTGTGTGTGAACTGGATTTAGAGTAAAACTGTTACCTTCATAGGAGAAGAAATGAGATGAATGTAAAAGTACCAGAAATCCACCATCAGCTAAACACAGAACAAGGGCCTGGACATGAAAAGAAAAAAAATTTAACGCATTTCTCCAAACCCCATACTCCTTGCTCAAAATACTACACCTGTCCCAGGCTTACCATGTCTTTCTCCTTCAATTCTTGGGTTAAAAGAGACAGATCATTTCTTTCTTCAAAGGAAACTACATCATACAAACTGAAACATCTGGTATCAAGAGAGACTAGAAGGAAAGGAAACATAATTAGATGTAAGTTTTACAACAGAAACAACACACAGCATAATGTTACACCTGTTATCATGCTGGTTCTCTGGAACAAGATCTATAATCTACTTTGGATTTCTAACTTTGAAAATGTTTAAAATGAATTTCAACACACCTTCACCAACAAACGAAGTTTCAAAAACTGCTAGGGGCAATGTCTTCCTTAGTTCAGAGATTTCAATAGCATGGTCAACTTTGACCGTCTTTGGACTGAAGAAAAATACAAGACAGATCAGTATTTTCAGAGTAAACATTTTAATGAATGCACTGACAATTACAGCATGAATTCCTTGATATGGATTATATTTGGTAACATAAATCAAATTAATCAACATAACTCACAGATTAGCTGGAAACATGGCTCCATGGAAGGACTTAAACCCAATATTGTAGACAACAGTATTAACCTTGAGTTGGCCACTCCAGGGTTGATAATGAAATGCTGTAATTAAAAGGTTCTCATTAAATGCTGCCAGGCAAATACAATAAGTACGTTTGGAGAATGACCAACAGATTCAAAGTAATTCTCTTGTATAAAATGCTAATACTGTACTCCATGTACTCTATAATCCTCTATGATTGATTAAAAAGAACTGAAAAGTGAAGGGTTAAAATCACAAAAAGTTAGTGTAATAAAATCATTGAATAATGAACAAATTAATTATAAATATAAAATATTAAAGCAATGCTTACATGTTTTTTCATGGCTGAAATGGAAAAAGAAAGAAGAGACACTTTTACTAATCATCACCAGACGAGTGTTTATTTGCACATTGTGTAGGTCTGGATACTACTACTACTACTACTACTACTACTAATAATAATAATAATAATAATAATAAACAAACTGATCTTTACATTTGACCAAATTGATATTTGAGGACAGTTACTGTATTGTGAAAGTGCAGAACATTTGGGTTGCTGGGTTACAGTAGTAAAATGTCATTCATTAAAGTTACTTCATGTGTAACTTAAATTATTTAATACCTTAATTAAGATATTTAATAAAGCTGCATTTTTGTGTTATTCAAACTTTATAGCAGAAAGTAATTTTTTTTTGCAGTGAGTGTGCATGGTCTGATGATTTAGGAAAATGATGGTCTTTTGGAAAGTTAACTGCACATATTTTGTGCATTGCCCAGCCCTAATGTCCCATATTATAAAAAGGCAAGCATCTTACAATTCAAAATCTGATAAACTATGCTTTTATTAGATCTAGTTTAACACTTTAACTGTAGTTCCTATTTTAAAGCCTCTACTGAGCTACTCAAACAAAAAGTAAATAAAACAGATATAAAAAAAATAAATCTGGTTTAATATTCTGGATAAATATGATGCATAGTCTGATGCTGGGACTGACATGCACAGCTTATAGTTCGCTTACAATTACAGGTAACTTCTAGCTAAAGTAGCCAATGACCCTTACACTATTAAGCAACACTCTGTAAAATGTAACTGATAGTGCTGACCTTTTCTCCATCAACTGCAATGAGGTGGTAGTCTTCCCATAGGAGAAGGCCACAACAGCAAATGGGCACACATGTCTCGGGCATGGTTCAAACTTACTCCCTCCATCCAGCAGCTCATACATATAATACTAGCAAAATAAACATTAACAATCAGACATACATTACTCACAAAGCACACTGTTTTCTGGCAGGAATTATGATGGTGGAAACCACCAAGCTGAGCACTGAGCTTTTCTGAAGCTGCACAAATATGTAATATGTGACCGAATAACAGAATTTCACATTTCCGAGGTCAGGTGAAGTGTATGGAGTCAAAGTTCAGAATGCAAGAAATGTTACCTGAGTCCGCTCAAAAGCCAGGAAGGAGCTGGTGGTGGTACACACTGCTCCAAGCTGCTCAGACACATGGCAATCAAAGCCAGAGGATGGAGGTGTGAATTTCTGGGTGTAGTTTTCCGTCACCTCTTTTACCCGACCCTGATGACAAAGTTCATTAACGCAACTTTATAAACATGCTTCAAAAATAATGCCTTTAGAATAAGATTTCAAAACAGGCTACTTTTGGGGGGAGAAACTGTGAAAGAAAAAGACATTCATCCTTCCACAATTGTGTTGGGTTTATTTATTTATTTTTCTATACCTTTGTCAACTTCAAGAGGACAATGTATCCAGTCTTGCCATCATACCAGCGTTTAAGGTCAAGGCAGTCAGAGTACTTTGAGATGTACACACCTGGTTCAAAAACAAATTCCAAATGTCATTAGTATAAAACTCACATCCTAACGATGAACCAAACGGTGATTCCTAATGACTGAAGTTTTGATACCCATTTTAATATTCATTTATTCTTCACAGGATGTGTACAACATACGGTAAGGCAGCATGTAGTTTTGGATAGACTAAATGACTGATATCTTGATAGTAAACAATAAACAGCACAGATATCAGACACATCAAGGGACATTTTCTTGACTTCAACACACAAGCTTAAGAAAACAGAAAAGTGTTTATCAGTTTTCAAGCTCCAACAGGTTGCCTGTGAACGCAAACGGCCATAAAATCCAGGAAAAACCAGTTCTTCAACATTGTTATGGGTGAACCAACACAAGTATACCAAGAACAAGTGAGCAAGGTTTACACAACATGAAGCTATCCTCCTCACAGTTCAGTACACTGCACCTCATTTTATAATTAATCTGAGCATTATCATTATTTTTTAACACATGCTGGTTCAGATTAGAGTTGCAAACTGATTTAAAAAAAAAAAAAAAAAAAAAAAAACAGAGTGAAAAAAGAAACCATAGTGGACAAATCAGTATACAGATCTTGGTGGCACTACACTGTTGCCTACTACTGTAGCACAACACATGAGGAAAACAAAAAGGTGGCAAGCGAGGGGAAGCCAAGCCAGAGCTAATTTTTGCTTTGTCCAATGCGTACAAGTAATGGTCTATTCACAGAATTACCGTAAGTACCCTATAAATGTTTACAGTGTTGTTCAAAGGGGGAAAAAAAAGGATATTACCCAATGACAAACCAGTATTTTCCATCCCTTATCCCAGTGGACTGTATAGTGTGGTGTTTTATGAACTCTTATACAACTGCTTCAGCATGCCTTAATGAACTGTGTAATTGGGTATGAGAAAAGAGAATTAAAATTTTAAGGGCTACTCTAAGACTGCAAAACACTGATTCTAGACATTATCAGTCTATTAGGGGTCCACAACTGGAATCAACAGGCTGTTGCGCAAAACTTACAATTGGCCAATGTATTTGGATTTTGGGAATTTTTAATTTAATTACGGTATTATTGTTCTTATGATTTTATGCTTCAGTCAGTAGAAATAATGTGATTTTAATTTACCATGGGACACGTATCAGGGGAATGTTGAATGTTCCTCAGTTCCAAGTTGTTTTTTATATAAGCCCTGCTGTATAACTCTGTCCTCTGTTATTACCAGACTGACCACAGATGACAAGGTAAACTGTCTTGCAGCATTCTGCACTGCTGCTGTCCTTTCCATGAAACTCCTGCATAAGCACTCTGACCTGCTGCAACACTTTCTGCACAATATAAAGCTGAACATTCAGACTTTCACTTTCTAAACAAGAAGACTGCCTGCTCTGGACACATCGTATGGTAAGGGCAAATATAATTTTATATGATGCACTGCTTATTTTGAATAGTAAAGCTGCAGTCGCTTTTCAGTTACAATACATGAGTTATGTAGATTTCAGAAAGGCTTTTCACTTAATGATGCCACTGGATGTTACCAAGCCTTAGCACTTAGCAGAGGATACTAGATCATTTATTGGACTGAGAAAATCCATATCGTATGTACTAGAAATGATCTCTCTAAGTTATTACTCATGTTCTTATTTAGTTTTATATACCAAATCATATGAATATCTTTTTGTTGCTTCATGTTTGTGCCACTCCTAATACAGAAACTGAAACTAACACATATACGGAAGGCAAAACCAAAACTGACAACAGGACATACCCACACTCAGACACACATCATTCTGTGATAAACCTATCAGAGATGTGGTAATATTTACCTTTTGAGGAATCTCCAAGTGTTGTGCATGTCCCTTGCCCAACCATTAAGCCTGTATCTGCAAGTTTATTTGCCTTTAAATAAAAATGAACAAGTTCTCAGGAATCAAATCAGCGATACAGTAATTTTTATAATGATTTCCAGAAAGCTACACAAGAGCACTGAGCGTTGTGTGTACCCTTTGTTCGTCATCAAATAACAAGAAGCCAAAAGACTCTTCCAGTTCCTCTTCAGAATAGCCATTTTCCTTTTTCTCAGTGCGGAAGGCAGAATACTGTGAAAAACATGGCCAAGCAAAGATGGTGATCAGTCGCAAAAATCAAATGCTAACCAAAGAGCTACATGAACAAAAATAAAGCTCCACTTACCCTTCTTTGCAGGGTCGCATTATTGATCAAATATGCTGAAGTATAGGTAAAACACTCTTTGGACTCCTCATACAAATAATTGTTCCGAAGAGGTGCTAAAATACTGTTGTCAAAGGTTACTGAGCCTGGAAGTACAGGCTCAAGAAGACCTAAAACACAAATGGAAGGAGTTATATCTTTTCTACCATCATCTCATGCTTTTACAGATGGCTCAGTTCAGGATAGCCTGGTATCATCATCCTGTTATTTATCATCACTGTTATTTGTCCCTTAACTGCATGCCTGCATATCATAGGTTTCTACCTGATAAGACTAAAATAATGATTTCTTAAATATATGTTAAAAAAATTGGACATTTATTTCTGAAAACAGTTTTTAGTAAAATGGATATCATTTCTTTTATGGCATGAAAGCTTTACTATGAAGTTTGTATTGCTGTTTTGGATGAAAAAAAATTAAGAACTAAATGGGGCTTGAAGTTTTTTTTTTATATATATATATAAACCTTATTTCTAGGATGCAATTGCAACTTTTATTAACATACCTTAAGTTGTTGTGTTTCAGCAACTTTGGATGAACCAAGCATTAAATGTACACCCCCATGAGGTCCTGGTTATCTCTACTAAATGATTAAACTGATTTCTGGTAAAATATGCAAATCATCACCTTAGAGGTTCTCTGGGATACTGCAAGGGAGCCTTTTAGGCTCAGAACCCTTTGAATTAAAATCTCTGTCTGTGTAAATTCAGTTGAAACAGCTTTGAAACCAGTCTGAGTTGTATAAACTAGCTTTCAAAGTAGGTAACTAGGCTTAAATATTAGAGATCCAAGTGTGTAAAACAGGAGAACCTGGATTTCAGGCCAGGTGTGTGGTCCTAAACCCTTTCTAAAAGAAAGACAAAACGTGTTTACAGTAACCCCCAAAGAGATCGGGTTAAAGACTGGAAACATTTTTAGTGCCCTAGTTATTCCTATTCTCCTCAAAATGTCTAAGGCACGGTTCTTCGAAGTGAAAAGACTTTAGCCGTCTTTTGGCCAAAACGTGACAAAGCGCCTATGTCTTAAAATACGTTCAGAAGACATGTGGCAATCCCCTCGACAGAGGAGCCCAAGCACGCAGCAAGCAGTTCAGAAACTAGTACAACACGCCTTATCTCTCTAGAACACTCCAGAGATACATACAGACCATTTATTAATATATATTCGCAATTTTGACAGCTTAGGCCTATGTGAAGTTGAGCGAGAATCACATCTGGACTCAAAAATCATCATGGAAGTAGTAGTTTCAGGAGGGAAAAGAAGTCAGTCACCTTCTTTGGCTAGTGTAGTGTCATTCTCCATGAAGGCGAGGCATGGGTGTTTGCGTTCCCCTTGCTTTTCAGGTCATCCGTATCTTCGTTTCATTATATTTCCCTTCATCGAGACGTATACTCAACTTCGCACGACGTAAGATGGACCAAATAGCTTCAATGTTCACCCAAAACCAAACGTTGGTTCTGTAGATACATTAAAAAAACCTGTTATTTTTGTTGGAGCTCGACGGGGCTGAAAAACTGGTTCGTCTGAGCTTCGAGGATATGGTTGTGCAACCAGGAAGAGCTTCTTTTCCAAGCAGCTAGCAGAGCTAAAGGCTAAGCAGCCGAGCACCGAGGAAAACCCTTCCACCTCTAATAACCCATAAACAACAAAACCTGAAGCTCTCACTGACTCTCTGCTGCTCCTCTGAGGTGTTGAACTCGGCCTCAGAGCCGCTGGATAACCGCTTCCCGTTTAGGCGGGTTCTCCTAGGTTCTTCCAAGCCGTCGAGAACCGAAAAAGAAACAGAAAGTTAAACGGACGCCTCCATTTTGTGCGTTGCCCTCTTCCTTGCTTGCTGTTTCGCTCTGCCGTCGCTTGTGGTCGTGCCGACGTCGCCTGTAAAGAAATTCAGTGATAGCCAGCTCTCACATAGCAAAGAAAACAGTTCAAATGTTAGATATTATTTGTATTCCAACATAAAAACACAGTCTGTTCAACAAGCTAGTGTCAACAAGCTAGTGTTTGTTACAGTCTCGGCCCTAGATTCTGGTTGGCTGAGGCGCGTTCGAAACCATTGGAAAACTAATAGCTTCAAAAATAGCTGACAGGCTAAATGGCACCTCCATTAATATCGTAGACTGAATATAATACTCGTGTACAGTGATAAAGAATATAATAAAATATGATATATTACCGTGTATTATTATTATTATTATTATTATTACTGTTACAGTTGTTATTATATATTTGTATCCACATATAAATTACATACATTATATTTTGTATTCATACATAAATACGCAGTCCGTTTAACAAGCTAACACGTCTCATCATATTAAGACTGTTTCACAGACTGAAATATAATAATATTAATCATCATCATATATTTTTAATAATAATAATAATAATAATAATAATATATTTATATTCATACATAAATTATACATACATTATATTGAGGTATTCATACATAAATATACATACAGTCCATTTAACACGCTAGCACGTCTGGTACACACATATTAAGATTAGTGTTTGCTACAGTTTCGATCAAAAATAGCTAACAGGCTAGATAGCTCCTCCATTAGTACCACAGACTGTGAAATAAAATACTAATAAATGATTTACTGTAAAACAGTAATGTAAAAAAAAAAGAAAATAAATGCCACCTGAATGTACTGCATTATTCAAAAGTCTGTTTTTGCAGCATTATCTAGGCTAAATCTCATACGTCTGTCTTCTCCCTTTATATGTAAGTTCTGGCATGCCAAGAAATTCTGGCTTGTCAAGGCACATATATTTGTAAAGCAAATTTTCCTGCAGAAATGATTCATTATTAGGAGCTAAGGAGTGACCGAAGCACATATTGCCTACAGTTGCACCTAAAATGGTCAGGTTAACCAGAGGAAACCAACTGATAATGATTTTAATAATAGCCAAGGAGAGGTTATCCAAAAACGGAGAATAAATAAGTCCGAAAGACAGTGAATGAGAGAGGTTAGTAGTTGCTATTGCTTTTCAGGAGGGCAAAAGACTGTACGGTCTGGGGAGGGTCTCTGTTTATAGGCATAACATGAAGGTCAGAGGGACAGTAGGTGACTCCATGGTGGTGCAACTGGTCTGGAGGGCAACCAGCAAAAACATCCAGCTGGACATGTCTAGAACCTCACCAGACAGGGGCACAAACAGCTGTGTGGGTGGGAGAGACACAGAACAGCAGAGAAAAAGGGGGGAAAGTAGTCTAGTGAGTTGTTGTGGGAAGTTTCCCTAAATGTTCCATTACAAAAAATAACTGAAGTTATTATAAAATCAACTGCAATTTTTTAGAAGAATCTTTATTTAATTATCCTGCCGTATGTTGCAGTATAATACAGTTTCAGTGAAGTGTTTCAGTAATGCAGTTTATGAAACAATCCATTTTGTTTGTGTCTGCAATTTAATACATTCAAAACAGGTGTTTTACCTTCACGGAAACTACAGTATCATTCATGGAAAACTGCAGCGTTGTGGAAATTTAAAAAGGATAGGTTGGTAGAACTGGTATGGAGGTTTAGGAGCACCCAGACAAGGACAAACGTCATCTATCATCAATCTGGGCATTAGGGACAGGAACAGCTTAGAAAATGGGACACCATTAGAAAAGGAGAATGATATAACACTAATGGTTCTAATCAGTACTGGATGTAGCATTCTGAACCAACTGGAACTTGTTTAATGACTTGCAAGAGTATCCTGCCTGAAGATGTAACAGTATTCTAGCCATAGAGGCACGGACCAGCTTCCAACGTCTTTTAGAAAGAAATATAGAACACAACACACATCAAAAGACATACCTGACACATTGTTAACAGTTGTGCTTGGAAAAGTTAATTCAGGGTGTACACTATCTCAAAAATACAATTAAGTAAAAGTAGCTAGTAGCCCCAGATGTAATTGTGGTCATCTTTCATTCTAAGCTTCGATGGAGACAAATCAACACCCATGTTGATAAACTGAAGCTGTATCCCTGTTGACAAATCAGCACCCCCCTACTGACCACCAATCGAAACTATAACCCTTTTCACAAACCTATCTCCCCCGTCGACAAATGCTCCTTTTGGGATCTCTCCAGGTGAACAATGGGTGTGAGTTTTGAGTCGAAACTGCCTGACTGTGTAGATAAATGACAACTCCACAAAGTTGGGTTTAAGTCCAGGGAGAATCTGCAGAGGAGCAGTGCTAGTTATATATAACAAGGGAATTACGAGGCCTGGCTGATGGTTAACAAGGCTTGGCCGATGGTTCGCTCTTAAATATTCATGTAAGTCATCCATATACCTTTTTATAAGAAGAGAAAAATGATCTCACTGACAATAGTAAAGTGAGTATTGTTAATTCAGTTCATTTAAATTTTATTTATAAAGCACTTTTACAACTAATATTGTGACAAAACAGCTTTACAGAATCCAGGTCCAAGCCCCTAACGAGCAACCCAAGGGCGACAGAGGTGAGGAAAAAGTCCCTAAAGCTGAAGGAAGAAACCTCAGGAGGAACCGAGACTCAGATGGGGAACCCGTCCACCTCTGGTTGACCCAGAGAGAGAGAAAGCAAGTCTCTGTGAAGACTCACTAACAATAGAAGGCCTTTGTTTACAGACTTAATCGCTATGGTTAACAGAGTAGGTATAGTTAAGAGTCAGAAGAGGTCGTTTTTGTTGGAGTCTGAGTGAGGAGGAGTTTGAGATTTATTGCTAGCATTTAAGTGGTTTAGAAAAGGAATGGCCTTACAACATTAGACCTTTATTAGGTACCCTGAATTCAGTTTTAGTTTTTCTTGTACTACAACGAAAGCCATGTGAAAAACGGTCCACAAGAACAACTGATTATGTCAAACAGGTTCTGGATGCAATTAGTATACAACCTGCATTCAATACTTCATGTACTCTTATTGTATCTGTCATGAGTTATGATCACGGTGTCCTTAAATTATTTCAGAACTATACAGGGGATCCTCGAGTTACAACAGTCTCAACATACAACTTTTCGAGTTTACAACGCTCACTCCCACTCAGCTTACACCGTTAGCCTTGTACTTGCAGACTACGTGGGTGCACTTTTACAATTGCGTTAGTATCGGTAAGTGACTTAGACTAGGGTGTGTTTCGACACCAAAACTCGGGTTACATCACTGTCGAAGAAATGGACCTGTGGCATAACTTAGTCTGATGACACCTAATGATAATTCCATTCATTCATCCATCTACTAAACCACATACCCTTAAACAGAGTCGCAGAGATGCTGGAACCAGTCCCAGGTAGTCAAAAGGCAAAAGGAACATCCTGGACAGATTGCCAGGCTGTCTCAGGGCAGACAAACACACCTTGTGGCAATTTCATGTCTCTACTTTGCCTGATGTGCATGTCTTTGGACTTTGGTATAAAAGCGAAATACACAGCAGAAACCTACACAACCATGGGAAGAACATGCAAACTCCACACAGACAGGAATCTTGGCCACCCCGATAAGGAATCAAACCCAGGATCTTCTTGCTGAGAGGAAACAGTGCCACCCACTGTGCCACCCTCAAGGATACTAACACACCTGCGTTACTCACACCAAGGAGGAACTAAAAGCGAATCAAACTAGTGTCATAATGTTTTTATCTTTTGGCAATACAAATTGTTAATAACTGACCTCTCAGTCATGGTATCAACAGTTTTGTAGACTGCATTATTTGAGAGAAAACAGTAAAAGTGCAGGCTAAGTGCAGACTATTGCAGGTCCAAATCACTGCTGTGGTTAAAGACGGTTGGCCAACAAAATTGTCCTCATATATTTAATATATTTTTAAAAGATTCATTAGGCATACAGCTATGAGTTTTCATGTGTCTTTAAGCTCTCAAAGGATAATAACACCATTACATAAAAACAGAGGCAGTTACCAGTGGCAATATGGACAAAACACTGTATGGACAAAAGTATTGGGACATTTGACCATTACACCAACAGGGACTTTAATAACACTGTAGTCAAATACATAGACTTGAATTGGTCCACCCTTTGCAGCTAGAATAGCTGCCACTCTTTTTGGAAGGCTTTCTGCAAGATTTTGGAGTGTTTCTGTGGGAATTTGAGTCCATTTATGGGGTCAGGCACTGATGCTGGATGAGAAGGCCCAGCTCACAATCTCAGAGAAAAGCAACAAACCTTTTTACTTGAAATAGTACGAAAATGGTAAAATGGAGCTTCATCCTTTATGTTGATTTTACAACAAATCATCAGAAGATCACATCTTACCTGGATCTGTTGAGAAGGATCTGTTGAGAAAACAGCAGGTGGTCTAATACTCCGTCCACTTCAGTGCTGAGCGGAATCAGAGTTGGGGTGAGAGTTCAGTTCTTTCGCTCATTATTTTTCCTTCATTGTGAATAAAATTACATAGCTACAGTATTTTATAGTTTAGGCGACTGCATGCTAAATGAGGTATTTGATGCAACATGATTTTACTCAGATGAATTACAAAACAAGTAAATCTAAAAATACAAAATAAACAGAACAGTAACATACTGTACTGTGAATGCTGGCCTGCGGAATGGCCGATGCTCAAAGGCTGTGATCACCACACACCCAGAGACACATACGTACACACACCAGCATGGATGAACGGTGCGTATTTATTCACCTGACAGAAATATGGAAGTTTAAAACACAAACGAAACCACAACCAAACTTGGCCGAACCTATTCTTAGACTATCCAACCTACCTTCTCTCAAGCCAAACTCTCTCTCCTGGACAGGCCAGAGAATCCCAGTTTTTAAGGAGTTCTGGTTCCTCCCTTGATAATGTTCACCGGTCTCTCATCAAGCGAGGAGCCCTGTACTCAGTTTCTAGGGCACATGACAGGAGCACCAGCAATGCACATATATATTGCAAATGCTGTGCGGCAGTGTAACATTTCTTGATTACTTGATGATCTACATGTTCTCCTGTGGTCCCGGTGATGTCATCATATGCATATTAAAAGTACTTTATTTTTTTGATTTATACCATGACTGTTGTAATATCTAATGTAAATATTGCACAAGTATTCAAATACATTGTTAAATACATACCTTTCTATTTTACATTTGTAAAGGTTTTAGTCAGTTAAAACAGTTTGACGGTAACACTGAATACCACACTTTAATGAGAATGTAGGAGAAAACATGTTAATATCTCATCCAAATTGATGGTCTCTCACATAAGTTCTTCAAACCCATGGGTTTGTGGAGAGCCACTACAGGATCGTTATGTTATTACAATTCATTTCTGAGTGAATTCTTTTCACTTTTCACTGTTGGATGTGACTTGACTTTAAGTAGTGTTTTCTTCCTCTCAGGAGATTGTTCTATTGGCACAGGAGACCTTGTCAAAATTGATGAGCCTTAACAAGGTAGAGTCGACAGTTGTCTAGCGGTCAAAACAGAATGAAGTAGAATGCATTAAAAACTTTCACTATGAGTATTTTCCCTCCTCCTGAGTATTTTCAGCAAGCAATTCATGGACCACACCATCTGAGATCCAAAACAAAAAAAAAGTATGCTAAATGTAAAAAGGTGCAAAAGCAAAATGGTACTTAGCTGTTCTGTATGTACTATTTTAATGTTTAATTTGAACAGTATTGCTACTGTAACCTTTTTAGTTACACACAAATGTGCCAAAAATTTACCACTTTTGGTTCCCTAAAGATACTGTTCTTTAATAGTTTTCTACATTTTATTTTTCTCATTTTAATTGCACTTTAGTCTCATACACATACTATTCAGAAGCAACATTCTCATCAGTAGGGCTCTGGAGGGTGAAGAGGCTGTGTGGGTCCCAGTGGGCTGCTTTGGCAGCAGGCTCCACAGGACTTCGTAGCTTCCTTCCCCTCTATTTTAATCGCACCTTAGACAGTGAGGCTCAGGGGACATGTGAGGGCACTTTAATTGCACTTTAGTTCCATACATAACACTCACGGTGGGTAGAGGGTGGGGGAGTTAAGGGGGGTGGGGGGGTGGTTAGGGGGATGAG
>JBBIGA010000016.1:16002592-16013767 GCA_037576975.1 Alestes dentex | reverse complement strand
ACACACACACACACACGCACACACACACACACACACACACACACACACACACACACACACACACACACATATACACATACACGTGTAATACACAGTGTAATGCAGTCTTGGAAATGTGTTCTTACACAAACCAGTCCAAGGTTATGGATCTCTGGGCAGCTGCAGTGAATGCAATGTAATTACATTAGCTAAACCCCCAGTTCACACATTTCATCAGTGTATCTCTGACCTCTGAGCAGTGCTGGGCACTGTAGGTGTCTCTCCCGATTCCCCCGCCTTCATCTGAGGCCACTGTCTCAGCCCTAATCCCCCAGCTGCCTCTACCTGCCTGATTTGTATTTGAGGCGTAGTATCCACATTCCACAATAAAGAAACCATGAATGCCTGCAGTGTCCTCAACAAGGGAGAAACCTGCCTCATATAAAAATGCATTGCCTTTTTTTGGCATTCATTGTACTTCTTCACATTCCCTTTGGACAAACCCAGTCTCTCCCGCTGCTGTTTTGGTCAGCTATTAATCTGAAGATTTATTATTCAGTATCGACTAGAAATGTCTTGGCTAATGTGTAAATGGTATAATGTTGTAGTTATAAAAAATGGGAAACTGTAGGGCAGGCCTTCTCAGTTTCAAGAGTTTGGTTTCACTTTTTCTGGTTTGTTCGGTGATTTAACATCCATCAGCTTTGCATTCACACTCATTCAGGTCGTTATCATTTAGTAGACCCTCTTTTCTCTGAGCTTCTGTGTCTATGCACCATTCACCGCTCTTTCACCACAACAATCCTGTGTGCTTAACTTTGCACTTACCCTTAGAGGTGGAAGCAAATGCATACTATCATTTTATATTCATTACTTCTCATTCATGGCTTACAGAAAAAACTGAGCAATTATGCTAAATGGCACTTCTATCCATAATGACCTGAAAAAGTGAACGACCCAGAGCAACTTATATAGTGTGCAGAGTGAAATATATACTGTCTTTTTACTTACAAAGTAAAAAAGTGTGGTATAGAGTACAAGTTGTGAATTCAAACTTTCTACAGAACTGCTCTGTTCTTTCTGTAAACCATGAGTGAGAAGTAATGAATAGAAAATGATAGTATGCATTTGTTATCACCTGACATCTAAGAATAAGTACAAAGTTAAGCACACAGGACTGTTGTGGTGAGTGGAGAAAGGTGCATAGACACAGAGGCTCAGAGAAAAGATAACTCTTTGAACATCTGTGCATTAAAAGAGTGGTTTCACGTTTTATAAATGTTATATTAGCTCCATAGCTCCAGTGCAAAGCTAAAGAAAATAAACTTCAAACACCAAATGTCTTTGTTAGTTGTCTATGCTTGAGGTAAGGGGGAGATGTGTACAAATCCAATTCGTTGGTGGACCATTCATTTAAAATTCTACTGATGACACGGGTGAAGCAGAAAACCATTAAAGCTATCTAGTGCCCTCATAAACTACAGTCAGTGCGAATAGTTTTTGAACATTCGAACGATGAACCCAAATGACTCTTTCGTACACATCAGTGTCCGAGTGCAAATGGTGTCTGTGCTGTTTGATATAGCTTGATGCTTGTGAGGCCATGATTCAAAATTGGTCAAGCCTCTAACTCAATGCAAGGGCGGCCGGGTCACAGCAGCACGGCGGGGAAGCTGAGAGGAATAACACGTAAGATTGCTCGCACAGTTTAAACACTGCTGCACGCTGTTGTCACACGCCCTTAGTGTTTCTTTTGACCCAGATTGGATCTCTATCTGACTGTTTTCAAGATGACTGCCTGCAGAAACCAACCCAATAAAGATCCTGGCTGGATCAGAATTCACTATGGGACGGTTTTGTGATTTCTTTGGTCTTTGCATTCCACTACATTTTTTCATCTTTCTGATGAACTTCCATACGAAGACGCTCTGAGCTCACTCCTTACTGGAACAGTAACTACAAAAGCACTGGGGGGTTACCATATTCTCAAAAATGAGGTTTATGTCCCAACTAATGTTCCAAGATCTTTGTCAACCATGATGGAGTAACACAGTATGGAGGAGTTACTGTTCAGGACTACACTCTTCAAATTAAAGATGCTAGAAAGGCTTCTTTGCCTGATGCCACAGAAGATTTCTTGATTGCCTGTAGAATCTTTCAATGCACAGTTCTTGAAAGACCCATTTTTGTAAATGAGATCATGTAAGCATGAGGAAGCTTGTGATTATTTAGCAACCGTTCTAAAAACTGAAAGAGAACGTGAGAAAATAAATCTAGCTGGCTAACCACATTGCATAGCTGAGATACATGATTCTCTTGATGATAGGTGGTGGTTCATGGGAGTAGCAGGCAACACAGACTTGGATATTAATTAGTAAAATATTTTTTCCTAGAAATTTCAAAAGAAATTTGTCTTTTGAATGATATGACCCAATTGTTTGCCATTAATATGACTAGTGAATAGGACATAAGAGTAAAAAGGTCCAAACTGACTTTAAATGCAGTTACGTTGAACTTTTAGTGCCCACAATACACTGCTAAATAATATAGACAAACTGTTATCTAGTATCTTGATCAAATGCTTCCTGGAACGCAGTGCAAATCAAGCCGACCGACAACAAAGGTTTAATTCAGTGTACTAGCCAAATTGCCAACGTGTAAAAGATTTAATTTGACGCCTTTAAAAGTACACTCTATAATTGCTGTCTACTGTTACGGTTAGCCCTAATTTGTTTACGAGTCTGTCAGTGGTTACCAGCTCCAGTGTGGAAGTTGAGTGTGTGGTGGGTGTGTGCGGGGGGGGAGTGAGAAGTCTGAGTAAATGAATGAAAATGGAGCGGAGATGAGTTAGAAAAACAGAGGTCAGCTACAAAAGCCCTCTAATTGATCTCTGGTGATTTGTTTAGTCACTCTTGGCCTACTTTCCTGCCCACTCGATCTGTGGGCTGGTGGTGGGGGCATTCCTCCATATTGTGTTGCCTGCATCAGGAACATGCAGCTGGAAGGGATGAGCAGGATTTTGAAGACAAATTCTTTCTCATCCTGTGAGAGGTTGCCACTGAGTTTCTGAAGCTGTAGGCTGTTTTTAGTCCTCCACAAACATCTTGCAACATGTGATGGTGTTGGAAATTAGTGTCAGACTTGGTAAAATTTTGAACATAATAAAATGATTCTGCATTTGCATTTCTGAGTGAGAGTACTGACGTTTCAAAGTTTTGTTTTTTTTTTTGCATATAAATGTTCAGTCTTGTCCTCCCACTAGACGTTTTGCTTCCAGTCCTCACTTATTATTTTTCTAGTATTTTATTTTTCGTCACAGTATCCACTTATATGTGTGGTTTAAGTACCAGCTTGCTTAACAGCTATAATACATTTTCCATGACCATTTTATCACTTGGAATAAAACAGGCAGATTTTCCCCCTGTGTCTTTATGATTGATGTATGTAAATGAACAATTTCATGTAAATGAAACTGCTGTAGGCCATGTATTGTGTTCAATTCTAAAAGTAGTCTGGGTTGTAACCTGCCTTATAAGTTAAGAGTGAATGGGTGGGTGTAGGCTGTAGGCTGTAGAGGTGGGCACATATGTATAAATGTGTTGGTTTTCATTACCTCATAGAAACGGACAATTCAGAATGATCTGTTTTGCAACTTTCCCGATTTGTGGAAAGAATGGTATATTTTTTTACATTTTAACAAGGTTTACATACCACAAATGTTCATGATGTGGGCTCTTTACATTGTCTCTGGCAATTGTATAATTGCTTAGCCAAAAATATTAGGCTGTTTTCTCGCATTGTGTGTTCAATGGGAGTTTTATGGGTCTCATGATTTGTGATGGTGTACTTGAAGATTATCCAAGAAAGCATTCCTGTTTATCGCTACTGGGCTTGAACTTCACATTTCTTCAGCTCAATAGTTTTTTTGACTGTTGCTCTACTTGGACCATAGACCAGTGTTTCTTAATCCAACCCACAGGGCTGCATAGTTTCAAGTATTCCTTGATTTAGCACATCAGTTCCAGGTCATCAACTGATTATGAAGCCCTTAAAGAGCTGGATCAAGTGTGCTGGTCCGGAGAATAGTGAAACTGTGCAGAGCTATGGGTTCACAGGTGCAGGACTAAGACCAACTTTCATAAACCCACTAAATTTACAGGGTGCCGTCTAACAGATGCTATTCTGATTTTATTTCTGTTTGGGCCAACCATCCTCCCCTCGGAAAAAAACAACTTACTGTTTTCCACCAAACACAGCAGAGCTCTGATCATTTTTGTCCTACATATAAACACATCTCCATTTTTTTTCCAGGAAGAATCTCCTTTGTTCAGGAAAAAATGTCTCCTAGCATACATATCCATAGTGAAGGCTTTCTGAATAGTGAAACAATGGATACTTTAGAAGAATCTCTTAATCATTTACTTTGGTCTAAATGCTACAACTTTGTCTCCATCCTTTCTACACTTGAAGAGCATTAGAAGAAAGAGGAAGAATTTAAAGTCAATCAGGAAAGGAATTTCCCACAGGCTGATTAAAGGTGTCATGATGATGGCAGCTACAGCAGTTCTTCATATTCACATATGCACAATATTATCAGCTTGAAGTTCTCTAGAAATAATGATCACACTTGTATGACTACACAGGGTGCAAACACTCTGGTTAGGAGAAAATACAACCCACTAGAAACTCACTCCTAGTAATTTTAGTGTCATCTGGATACAAGAGTTTTTGTTGATACAGTAATACCTTTTTTTACAGACATCCTTTTGATGAACTGATTCAGTCTGAATAGGGCTATAGACAGCAAATAGATACTAGAAACAATGCAAAATGTGAAAAGTTAAGAATCTGCCACAAACATTAGAACACTGATTTAAGTAACCATGCCTCAAGTCCTGTTGAGATATTTAACATAAAGCAGGGCAAGACAAATTGGGTAAAATTAAACTCTTTATGAACTGGGTAAAAATGAACTGCTTGCTATTAGCCCAACTTAAAAATTATATACCAGGGAATAAAATTTCATTTTAAGTCAGCAATCTCAAGTACATCAAATTACTCTGGTTCACTTGAATATTCAAATGTTGACTCAATGTGACTTCAGTGACAAGTACTCCCAATAAAATATGTACATGAACGTCTCTGGTGCTGAGTCATTGTGTGCCCTCTGGCCCAAATCTCGAGCTGCTCCCTATTCCTGAACTCAACAGCAAATAAGAAGCTGCTCTTGAGGTTTATTGACTGATCATTCTCGGCAAAGAGCACATCTCCTGGCAGCCTCTCTTCTGAGAGATATTTCCTTTGCTCTAAAGTCAAAGAGCAGAAGCAAAGGAGGCAAAAGGACCCAGCTGAGTCTGGGGGGTTAGAGGGAGAGTGACAGAGAGAGTATTTATGAAGATATGAGATGGGTGCTTGTCATTTGACTTTAGTTCTGACAGGAAGGCCTCTCTGGGGGATGTTGTGGTATTAAGAGGGTTGCTGTGTGAAACTTTGGCTGATGCTTCCACCTCATTTATCTGCAAAGGTCTGCAAAGACCAGCTCCGCAGCTGTCATCGCACAATGCAGGGAATAAATCACTGCTAGACGGTAACGTCTCTGTTTGTCAGGCCCTTCACCGTTCCTTTTGTATGGCTGGCGTGATGAAAAATTTACAGCTTGTTCTTGCGCACTTTGCTCACCAAAAGATTTATGCATCAGGCTTCAGGTTGGTTGCAAAACCCGAGTCGAGAGGTTTATAACTTAGCGGGGGAAAACAGTTCGGTCCGTGAGGCTTGACTCAACCGGAGATTAGAGGACTTGCTTGCTAGGATTTAAAATAGCTCTTGTATTTCATAAAGCTCTCAAAGGGGCACATTGACTGTTGACATCAATCAACCCCACTTATGTAGACCCGTGTGCTGTCTCGAAACAAATTGCGGCTGCAGCAGCACTGGTGGCCGCATGTGCTCTCTCTCTCTCTCTCTCTCTCTCCCCCCTCTGTATGTGTGTGTGTGTGTGTGTGTGTGTGCGTGTGTTTCGGTGGAGGGGGGGGACTGTGACTTTGTACCTGAAAAAGCTCTTAACTGCCGGTCAGCTCTTCTGCTGTGGACCGAATCTGCTTTCTGAAACCTTCCCCTTCTCAGTCTTTTACAATTCACTTCAACCAGCAAATCAGATCTGATCATTTCAGACTGACTACAGCAAGAGCAGTAGTGATAAGAGGCAGGAGACTGAGAACTTAAGTGTTCTTAACAGGGTTCATACTGGTAAGGAAAAAAGCACGCTGCACTTGGCTTCCACCGTCACAAAGAAATGGATACTACCATGTACAAGTCTGAAATCATTTGTCACATTGGGAATTGTTTTGTTTATCTTCTTTGGTACACTTTTGCTACAAATAAAGGCAGGAAGACAAGTTTATTTATGCAGTTTACCTCTTCGCCCCAATGTAGTTCATTTGCCAAGTCATGGTTAGACTCCAATTTTTGCTTCTTTAATTTAGGACGGGAACTGTGAGGCTAAACCTGCCAACAAATATTAGAAGTTAATATTTAACCCAAAATATTTGCATTAACAAATCCCCAAAATCGAATCTAATCTTGCTCAAACTGCATCCAGATTTTCATTACAGAGACGCAGACCTGTGGATCTGATTTAAGAGCCTGTATGACTTACTGTGAATACACTTTAATCCTTACAGCCATTTCAGACCAGGATTAGAGAGGACTGATCAAGTGGTCAGTGTATTCTAAACCACACTGACAAGTCTGCTCCACCTTAAAGAAGGGCTGAATGTGGAATAAGAGTGGAATAAAAATTATTTGGGTGACTACTGACTTCGCGTTTGGCAGCAACATTGATCTTGTATCCCAAGAACTAAGGAAGTAAAATTTGGACATCTAACATGTATTGGCTGGTGGACTGCATATGCAAAATTGTGTAGATTAGCCATTCATTTACATACATGCTTAAAGTACATGCAATTTTTTTTTCTAAATAGGTCAACATTACATGCTCTCTGACATCCACTTAGAATATTTATTTGACATGCAAGCAATTCCGGAGCCAACTACACTATATAGTCAGTTTCATTACATGTTGCATATAATAATATTCACTTACCTTGTGAAGACCGATAGGCTGTAAACTAGACATCTGTGCTTCTCTTTGGTGTGTTGGTCTTAATTCAAATATTTGTAATAAATTGATGTTTTATTCAATATCCAGTAAGTTCTGTTATAAGACCACACCATTAACTTATACATAATGTAATGCAATTAGTATTTTTCTGGTTATCTCTTCCCCCCAGATATTTACCTGACCAAGCTCTTCTCATTCCAGTCTTTTTCTGGTGCTCTCCAGTATCTGTCTAGTACGTGTTTCAGTTGTACCATGTGGACATGGTTTCCATTCCATTTATAAGCAGCATATGGTCTGGCTGCCTATAAGCTCAGGCTCACTGGGTAAAGAGATATCATATAATAACAAATGCCATGTGGGAAATCATAACAAACCCTAGAAAAGAATAATGAAATTGAAATGTACTGTCTAAATCCATATGAGATGATTCATTCTCTATAAGGACAGCTACCACCGTTTCTAGAGACATTTTTATTTAAATTTGAGACTTAAGATTGGGTGTCACCCCTGGCACCCATTTTAAACAGGTTTCTCAGAGTACCTGAGTTATTTTGCACACATATCTGTAGCAAACTGCTTTTAGATTATTGATAACAGAGATTTCAAACTTTTGAACAGAGATTATGAGCACACACACACACACACAGATGCATTAAAAAAAACAAAACATATATATATATATATATATATATATATATATATATATGCCTTTAAATAATAAATATTATATATATACATGTATGTGAATATAATGTTAGGCCAACAGTGTCCCTTGAGTACATGAAGCTTGCTGTAGTTAGTGGTGAGTGAATGGCTTGCGTGTCTATACATTCAGGACTGCCGATTTCACTCCTGGTTGGTGCTTGCCTGGGGCGTTCACAGAACGCCCATCTTTCATCTGGACTGAGATTCAAACCTCAGAGTGTCCAGGGGCGCTAGCCTGAAGCTTCAATCCACTGCTTTTTCACCACCAGCATAGGTTATTAATCACTGTTTTACAAATGAATCCTCCTCTGCTCCCAGAGGCACATCAGGATAAAGGGTTGTGTTCTGTCTTTTGGATTTGTGCTTGAATCCCAGAGCTGTCATGGTCATCTGTGGCTGGAGGCCCAAGATAACCAGAAATTACCAAATTGCAGTGGCTGAGTTTCCTATTGATACACAGCAGGCCAGTCATCAGCATCTGCCAGCTCCCTCATAGGGGTTTGAACAATGGACAAGTATCTGCACCCCTCCTTTTATAAGAGGGCAAGGGACAATATGTCACTTTTTATGTAGGTTTATCAGCCTCCCCTAAAATTAAACTCACTTTACAAGAAGAGATGAGCCACATTGCTCTTTATGGCAAGACTTGATAGAAGCAGGGAAATTAGTGTCTATGACAACACAGATAAGAAGTAGATTTGCCAAAGGTGGACAATGGATTGAAGGACCAAAACACAAGCAAAATATAAACCTACACTAACCAAATTTCAGTATTTTCCTCTGAGTAACAAAATGAAGACTGGAAGCTGAATATTGATTTTGCTATTGCAAGATGCAAGACTGCATGTTCACTCAACATCCTTACAAAAAAAGTAACTTATACCTCAAATAAGAAGCATAAAAACAAACACGTTTACACATAAACCATGTGAATATTGTGTTATCACATGTGACCCCAAACGGCTCATGTTCACAATCTATTTACATGTGAACACCTTTTCATATGTGATCCCATAAGTCACATTCAACGTTTTTCATGCGGATGTGAAAAATAACATATGGTTTTAGCTAGCTTAGCTCCTTGCAAGGTAAAGAGGCAGTTAAAGAGAAATTCAACCGTTTTCCAATTTAATTTCAACCAGGTAATTTACATTGATTTGACATGAAATAGTGTGTTGCTGAGAAATGCATAGACTCTAATTTCTTCACAATAAAAAGGTCACAGTGTCTACAACATAAATAAGGCCATTTTATTTACTACCCCCAACCACCAGTTATCTTGCTTGTTTCTTCTGAGTTTTATTTGCAATGTTGATAAAGGCAAATAAGAGGTGCACCAGTCAGCCACAACATTAAAACCACTGACAGGGGACGTGAATAACATCGTTTATCTGTCATGACAATGGCATTTGTCATGACAAAAGAGGCCCAAAGACGGACAACCAGTGAACCAGGGACAGGCTTGTTTCAGTTATGTTTTAAAATCACTTTTAAGTCAATGCCAGCAAAATATTAGCAAATGCCAGTTATTAATAATACACCTTACCTTAGCTCAGCAAGCACTTTACACTTACACAAACAAATCAGGTGACCCCTGAGCTCACATAAACAGAAATGGGCAGCAGGCTTTCCCTAAAAGGTGTGCTGGCTTCATGTGCCTCATAGGGAGCATGTGCTTGCCTTCACTCTCTCAGAGTGATGATAAAGGAGATTCAGACGGTAGGTGGGAACTGATGACTGCTAACACTGAAAGATAATTAGGCACCAAAAAAAAAAAACCCCTCCCATATTGTTCTTTTAATAGCCTGCATATCAAGCACCGTGTGCATTCCAAAGAAGTCTGAAAGTCCACTCATTAATCTGGCCTGTTATAATTCAGATATGTATTGCTCGGGTTGCCTAGATACAGCAGCCAGAGAGCCTGCAGTATGGTCAGGCTCTCAGATGATTTCTTATTAATCAGCTTTCATTCGCATTTGGCAAATTGTCTTAGAAACCCACAATTTCCCAAGATGTCTAAATTCCTGGTTGTCACCTCTTAAAAATGTTGTTATTGACATCACTAAAAAATCGTTCATTTAAAAACGCCAACAACCTACGCACACAGATTCGTACGGCCTGCAAAACCGACACTAAGCCAGTGCCACAGTCCAGGCACAAATGTGAGCCACCGATTAGTGAAAATGAGGGAATAAACGCTCATTTGCCCAATCATTACCTGACTCATTGTTTACAGTGTGAGAAAGGCTGGCAAATGTCAGTACCTTATGTCTGAACCCAAATGCAACCCACAGCGAGTGTGGAACATATGTCCACTTTGATGCTGTTACTCTGTTCCCATCTCATTGACTGTCTCACCCCATAATAAATGCTCCTTGATTTGGAAGCCGGACAGATACCAGGGTAGAACAGATTTCCCAGGGAATCTGTTGCCGTGAAAGAGAATATTAATCACCTGCTCACTGGACGCCTCTCACACTCATAGGCCAGGTTTCGCATACACTGTCCTTCTGGACAGGAGCCATTTGCATTCATCTGCTAACCTGTGATGCACAGAATGCAATTCTTTGTAACAAACACTTCAGGCATATAGCAGCATTGTTCATTATCAAAACTCTCATGCAATGTCCCAAATCACAAACTCCCATCCAAAATGTTACGTGGAAAAAGTTTACACTGCCATTGGCGGGGTGTTCATTACAGTACAGTAGTATGTGGTTTGCAACAAAAGTTGCTGATATAAACATACAATAGACAGTGTCTCTTAAGATTTATATGAAAATTATAAGCAGGCACACTGATTGGTAACTGGTGAACTGGTGGTAAGAAAGTTGCTCCTACAATCTGAAGGTGGTGGGTTTGAATCCCAGGGGTGCCAGTGGCACCACTGGGGTACCCCTGAGCAAGGTACTGTCCCCACACACTGCCTCCCGGCGCCCCTGTTGGTGGCAGCCCACTGCTTCACTTGGTGAATGGGTTAAACGCAGGGAAAGAATTTCACATTGTTCACACTGTGTGCTGTGCTGCGCTGTGGTGTGTTTACGTGTGACTGTAAGGGGCCACTTTACTTTACTTGAGTATTGTTTCATGTATATGATTCAAGATTATTTGTGAATCTTGAATCTTGGATCTTGGATCATATACATAAAGAGATATTCGTTGCAATGTTGTAGACGAATTACTGAAAATATGGTTTGAAAATATAGAAATGAAAGATTCGTCAGATAACCAAGTGACATTTCTGAAGTATCTTTCCAGAAGGGACCTTTTTGGTACAATTGGTACAAAAATCTCGGTTCCTCCCGAGGTTTCTTCCTCCAGCCGAGGGAGTTTTTCCTCGCCTCTGTCGCCTTTGGCTTACTCACTAGGGG
>JBBIGA010000016.1:15987745-15999442 GCA_037576975.1 Alestes dentex | reverse complement strand
GGGGTGTGGCGTGAGAGCGTGAGAATTGGGTCAATTGCGTGTGTCTCACGCTGAATGCGTGAGAGTTGGCAGCCCTGTAAAGGCATTAACATTTATTTAGATTAGCACTGAAACAGCTAGCAAGTTAAAGTGCAAGTTAAAGTGTGAGTAACTCTGTCTCTTTGCCAGTTCTTGCAACACTGCATTTTCCTATGATAGAACTACTGATAATGGATGATAAAGAGTTAGAGAGGATGATAGAATGGATGATAAAGAGGTAAAGAGAAAAAAACGCATGTTTGAGGTGTTAATGGGATCTTGATTTATAGGATATGAACACCTGTTTTACAGGCACTAAAAGGATTGAAGTCAACATATAACAGTAGGAAATCCTTGTGAATTTAATATGTTATGGTGTGACACCACACTGTACATTAAAGCCGGATGTTATTTGTTTTAAAGGCTGGAATCAATAGTGAAACTGATTTCCAAAACAAGCATTTTTATCTCTACGTTTTTGAAACGCCCCAAACAAGTTCTTTTTAGCAGCCAATTAGGTACTAATATATGAGCTTTTTCAAATCTGCGAAGAGAGAGAGCAGATCCTAAAATATGAATATATAGAGTTTTGCTTTTGGACTTTCAATAACTCCACATGTGTTATTCCATAGTCTTGATATTTCATTTATTATTTTGAAATGTGGAAAACTAAAAAAGAGTACTTCCTATGAAGAGGAATGAATACATGCAACAAGGAATTTTGCATCATAATGCAAATACACACTCCTGTTGATGTCCTTGGCAAGGTGATTCCTTCTTTATCATATAGCACTGCTAAAATATCACCCTATACATGACACAGGAATATACTGAGCCCTCACTCAGTACCAGATGTTTAAGCATTAGACAAGTGGAAAAAACTGCTATATACTTATTTTTTCTCTCTGTCTTGGTTCTGTTTCCTTCAGTTTATGAAGGGTGCTATATAAATAGAGCACATTATTCTAAATTCGTTTTTTAAAATTGAATTAAGGGCCACGTATGATGTTTTTAAAACACTGATTTTTACATGACCGTTTTCCAGTCTCCCTTTACAGCTTATAATTAAACAGGCTGATTTTGTTTCTTTCCCTTTAAGACTGATACATGTAAAAGTGCTGTTCTGACTTGCGCCCCTGTTTTATGCCTCATTAAAAAAGCAGCCTGGACTGAACCACTCATAATTTCAGTTTGAATGAGTGGGGCTAAACTACTGTGGGCTGAATAGTCAGGTATATGTAAATGCATTGCTCTCTGTAAAATCACCAAAACAATGAATTTATAACTGTTTATGCAACTTAAAAAAAAATACATTGGTTAAATGGACTGGACATCAAAACCTTTTGAAGTTTTAGCAATAGTACACATTCCTATGCTATCATCAAACACTTATAATATGTGCCCCTATATAGGTGTGTGAAAGTAACTTTCTTATAGAATGCAATCTCCATGCGTGTAATGGAATAAACCGCACATAGAGGTCCTCAGCGTCTAGGGATTACTCGATGGAATATTAACTATGAACGCAATTCCCATTACAAACCTTATGAAATATGCATAACCAGAATGAATTATACAGTGAAATTCCTCTATCACAGTGGTGGGCCGGTGGGGTCATTGTGTGGCCTGTTAACATTTCACAGAGCACCTTAAAGTTGCGTTTGAACTTTTAGAGCTGGAGCTTCACATTGAAAGCTTTAAACGTGCTGGGTGGGCATCACCTCAGCAGCATGGCTGTCTGCAGCCCCTCGTCTGTCAGACTGCAGCATATGGACGCCGGTAATGACTGGAGAAAAATGGAGAGTGACATTTTGGCTGGAGCCGTAGCCAAGCAGGGTGAAGACTTACACACTCATCAGAGCAAGACCTACAGAGGCTCAGTGCCGTGCGGGCACGAGTTAATGAAGGCTGCATAATGTTTTCTCACTTCACTGTGATGCTATCATAAAGATGGGCAACCTTAATGTAAAACAGTTTTTCTATTACAGCCTGTGCCTAAGGGCGCAAAAACCTAACAGTGATGTTTTTATTTGCGGCACGGTTGATTGCAATCGTGTGTGACAGCAACAGGTCAGCAACAACAACAAAAAAAAAAAATCCATTTGTCCCTTTAGACTATCCGTCTGCAAAAAGCAATTAAAATGCAAGTGTTGTTCATCTGCAGTCATACTTGACAGAGAGAGAGAAAGAGAGAGTAATGGAGGGAAAAAGATTATTTGTGTGTGAGAAAGAGAGAGTGAAGCTGAGAGCAGGAGAGTATAAAGCGATAGTTTGGTGAAAAAACACATTAGCACAATAACATGCACTGAATGTGGGGCATATTTGGTATTTTTTGATATTTAAAGTGCTTCCGTAGTTTTCCCTAGTCATGCAGGTGCGATGAGGCTTATGTAGCTAACAAGTAACGGAAGGTCAAACATCATCAATAACCGTCACTCTGCCTGTCAAAAAAATGATCACATGCTCACCTCAGACCACATCAAGTAATCCCTGACACTGTATGACAAAGGAGTCATCTTCAAGTTAGACTTTTGTTCATAGAGAGAGAGAAGGAGGGGAAGGAGGGACAGAGAGAGAGAGAAGAGAGTGAGTGAGGGAAACGGGGAGAAAGATAGAGAACGACAGTGGGAGAAAAAGAGAAGGAAACAAAGATAGAGACAGAAAAAGGAAGGCATAGAGGCAGGAAAGAGAGAGACGTTGAAAGAAAAATGGAGAGAGAGTAAGAGAGAGAGCAAGAGTTTTAGAGAGAATTATAGATACGAGAGAGATAGAAAGACAGAAAAAAAGGAGGCTTAGAGACAGGAAAGAGTGACAGAGAGGAAGAGAACAAGACTGAGGGATGGAAAAGAGAGAGAGAGATTGAAAGAGAAAGGGAGAGAGAGTAATGGAAAAGGAGAAATAGATATTGTTAGAGAGAGAAAAAAGAGTGATAGAAAAGGAACAAAAGAAGGAAGAAAAAAGGAGAGTAGGCAAGCGATAAAAATAAGAGAGTGAGTGAGAGAACAAGAGAAAGAGAGTGAGAGAGACAGAGAGAGAAAAAAGATAGGAAGAGAAGCAGAGAGAGAAAAAGACTGATTGAAAATGAATCAGAGGTACAAAAGAGAGGGAGGGAAAAAGGAGAGTAGGAGAGCTACAGAGGTAGGAGAGATGGAAAGAGAGCAAGAGGGACAGAGGGAAATAGCGTTTCTGTCTGTAGTGTTCAGATCTAGGAGGGTTCTGTGCTCCCTCACATTGTTATCAGGGTCTTCTGGATGTTGTCAAGGTGATGCGTCAGTCACCCGTAGTGATGTGATGCGACGTGCCGTCGCCTCAGGTGCTGGTGCATTTGTCATGGCCCCATTAGTGTCCTTCACATCTCCAGCGCGACCACCCGAGTGTTGAGAGCGGCCCTGCTCCATTGCCCCTGCCCCGCTGCAGCCCTGGGCACACACCCCACAAAGGAGGATGTGGCAGCTGTCTCTAATTCTGAGAGAAACAAGCAATAACACAGGAATGATCTGAGGGGCATTCACCTCACTCATGGATGCATAATGCATTATTATCATACACGCAGCTACACACCCGCTTGTGCTCCGAGCTGAAAACTGAAGTACTATCACTCTCTAGCCAGGTCCGACCCCAAGGAGCAAATAAATTCTTTAAATTATGTGCGTGTCTTCTACATTCGACTGAATTGTTTCTCACTCATAGCTCACCCCAAATGTAGTCCATCGGTTTGATGTTTGGTGTTTGCCTCTTCATTTTTGCGCTGGAGCTACCAGGCCCAATGCAGCTAACAGGTATTGGAAGCTTGTAACCAGTTAGGTGTCCTAATACATCTAATACAACTAACCAACTAATTAACAAGCCTTTCCTGCTGGAAGTGAGTGTGCAATAGCAAGGAAAACATTCAAATATGCAGGACAGGAGGCCTCCAGGACCAAAGCTAGGTAACACTGATACATACACTATTTATAGTGTCAAAACCCGGATAAAGTCCAAAAAAGCAGACTTCTGACGCAAATCACACCTTCGACAACTGGCTACATTTGAAGTAGGGATGAAGTCATGTTTTTTTGAAGAGGTGGAGGAAAAGTCAGGGGATTTTGGTGTGAACATGATGTGCTTTTGGGGGAACGTAACCCCAGCTGGCTAGCTTATGTGTTTTTTATACTGTTTGCTATGAGCAACAAGCGTCGTTACTATGTTGCCTGAGGAGGCCAGCATGAGCAAATTCTCCCCCAAACAACCCTACAGCGTATGTTTCATTAATATCAGATTATGCATCCCTGCACAACTATCATATAAAACATTTGCATATACGCATTGCTTGTTTGTAGACACATGAAACGCAGGTGGAGGGCAGGAACTGAAAAGCGAAATGGACAAGATGAAGGAAAGTCTATACTATGCTAATTTAGACAATATTACAAGAGAGAACCCCAGCAAATGCTGGTTGTGATCTTCTTGTTATAAAGTGGAGCAATTATTCTACTGAACTGAAAGGCCTGCTTGCTATCTAGGCAATAGATGCAAGCATCTTGCCCTCCATACATCTTTTTTACTCAAGAAAACAAATGGAATCATGTTAAAGTGTGGAGGTATACATCTTTTTTGTTAGTGGTTGTGTCCACAAGCTCGGCACCAAGGTGCTTCACAGTGACATTTAACGCTGCAGTGCCTGTCAACAATGAAGGGACGGCTGTTTACTTAAGATAGGACGACAGCTCTCAAAGGTCTGGTGAAACTCCGCTAAAGACGGGAATCATTGTGAAACAAGATGGAAACGAGTCATTGCAGACCATTGCAATTGCAAGACATGGTTATACATAGTTATTTCTGTTATGTTTAACATCCTTTAAACACCAGGGCTTCAAATGAACAAAAACCACTTGTAGCAATAAGGTTCCATCCTGCAAAAACTCTTTGTAGTTTCTTGCATGTTCTCACTTAGAAAGAACTACTTCATCAAGCTTTCTTGGTTTGATAAATTTGAGCAATCATAAACGGTGCAAATCATAGGTATTTTGAGAGCTTGTGATATTATTCCTATGTCGAAAATCACTTTCTGCAATCCTAGAGTTGACACCACAGCAATGCAGTGAGGTGATGTCACATGCAAAGAACCTATTAGTTGATATGCGGTACCACAAGAATATGTGAGCTACTGGAAGCTAATTTTTTTTTTTTTTACCTCATTCATATTCAATCTAACTGTACTGTTTGGCTGAACCATCACTTTGAAGTCAATGCATCATATTTCTGTGAAACTCGGGAGTCGGGGAGGGTCTCTGAGCTAAGCGTTTTTGCTCAGTGATAGGTGGGGGTGGTGGGACAGGGAGTGCGATATTATTGGTTAATATCTTCGTCCATTGGTGCAAGGTTATCAAAACAGAAAAATATGTTTTAGAGACATGTTTCTCAAAAAAATCAATACATGTTGAGTTAAGATTACAACGAAATGAGAATGTTTTATTTTAAGTGGTATGGAATGATGAATCATGCTTAGTATAAACAGGATCATGAACTAACAAGGTAAAGAAGGTTCATTTTGATTTCAGCTTGACTTTAAAGGCTGTAATGTACTGGAATGATATTTCTTCTGCTCGGTATTTCTCTTCCCTTAAAAAACATCTGCCTTGCCACTGGACAATAAAGGGGCATTACATATGTGTCTTTGTAACACACATTAAAGTATGTGCAAGAACTATATAGTAGGAGGATGAAGGGACTCAGGCAGCTTCATTGGCCTGTAAATAATTTGCGCCGGGACACTACTGCCTACTCCAGAAGAGTGATTATGTAAACATTCCCTGACAGTGTTCAAGAAGGTTCTCTAGAGGAGCTGGGAGTAGAGCTAGCTGGACATTATTTCCAGGGAAACCTGGCCTGCATGCAGGCAAAAAAGTCTTCACATAAGAGAGCTGGAGCTGCCGTCTCAGAGCAAATTCTCCAAGCTCATTGTAGTCGGCGGTTGAGATCAAGACCATTTATGACTCCCCCGGCGTGCCCGGATCTCCTCTAATATAGCTCCTGTATATCTAACGTGCCAGTAATTTACTCCACTCTCTCCGGCAGCCCCCGTCTCCTGGCGCATCAGCACTAATATTTCAATTCGGCGTGTAAAGACTGAAGTCGCCGCAGAATCTAAACACAAATGGAAAATCTTCAGTCAACTGGCGAATAATTAAATGCGAAAATGAGAAAAGCATCTGGTTCTCCATGCGTGTAGTTGCTTTGATTTCAGAGGTTTCAGCTGAAATGATTACATGGTGAGCTTGAAGGAAATACTGAGTGGCAAAATCTGAGGCTTGCGTAAATATGCTGCTATGCGAAGTCCTCTCCTGCTGTGGAGGAGCGAGCTCTCTGGAACTTGTTGTTAAAAAAAAATGCACATAAGCATTTTCAAATGGCTTGCTTTGAAGTTTTGTCTAAAAAATAGGACATTTTAATTTTATGTCAAGCTCTTTTCCTTATAATATACAATAGTTTGTGTGTTGCCATCATTATGGCCATCATTATGGAGGATCAAAGGCTCAGACAATGGCGTGAAGTCATGAATATTCTGAAACTGAGCAAACTGTCATTGTTCACGGTAAAAAAAAATACTTTATGCTTGTGGTTAAGCAAAGATAAAGCAGAGTCATAGTTTAACAGCAGAAAGACAGCAATGTGCATATGTAGGCCTGTCAAGATTATTACCATTTGGCTGAGGATTAATCACCAAAATTGCAATTAACAATTCAGTTATCCTGTTTGTTAATTGTATGTAACTGTTAAACTTCAAGCTTGTAGTGGCCAAATTGGTGAATTAGGTGTCTTGCTCCCTAGCGGTCGATACCCAGTCGTTCTTAACACGTGACACACAGCTTAAGCTCAGATAAACTATCATTACTGGAGAGTAAAAAACCTCTTCAAAATCCATGATGTGTCTCATAAATGTGTTTTCTTGTATTTGTGCATCTTCATTTATATATTTATACACATACAAATTAATGAAAATACAAGTTAATACATTAAAAACCAGTTTGATGAATTTTCATGATGTACTTCGTTGGAAAACGGCTTTACACATACATGCAATTTTAATGTTATATTATCGATACTCAGACCCTTATTAGAGAAAGAAAAATATGTTTTACTTTTACAGTAGCTGGTAAACCTCGTTAAGCTCTAAATTATGCCTTTGCCTTGAGCCTGCTAATGCTATTAGCCTTAATTTGCTGCTCCACCAGCCGTACCTCATCCCTCCTGCATAGCATTAGTTCATAGTTCTAGCCTTCCTGTTCACTACATTTGCTTTTACTCTAATATTGCATTATCAGTTGATCTAATATTCCATTAGTGCCAGTTTGTCTCCTGATTTTGTCTTTCAGTTGTCTAGCATCCTGGTCTAACCTAGCCAGCCTTTCCCCTTGTTTTCTTTCTGCTCCCTGTTATTGTAACTGTTTTGTCTTTGTATTATGCTCTGTCTGTTTTGTTTTCTGTTGAATGAAATCTTGTTTGCACTTACACCCACCTGCTTCCTGCCCTTCTCATATTGTGACAGACTCTTCAAATGTCCCCAGGATGTTGGAAAAGATGTGTGATTATGTGGCCGTTTGGCTTTTTTCTTAAAGAAGAATTGCAGCAGGTTATAAAAAGTAAAAGATATCGACCTGGGGCCCTTGAAGTTAATGTGTTAATAATGTGTTACCATGCTAAATTATGACCAGTCTTCATTAAAAAATCCATACTGGTAATAATTTAGCACATCATAAAAAGTAAACGATTCTGAACTTGTGAACTAAGTGCATGTGTTAATAATGTGTTAGCATGCTAGATTATTACCAGTATTAATCTTTTAATGATGGTAACACTTTTTTTTTTTTTTTTTTGACCCTTCAGACCACTGCTGTTGAAATTGTATTCGTCTCGTTCAATCTTTTAAAAGAGCTTTAAAACAAAACCCTCAGCATACTACACTAGAGAGCACCTGCAAGAGACCGGTAAGCATGGAGAGAATGAAAAAAAAAAAAAAGCAGTCAACTAGCAAGAGTGAGGGGACTACAATAAAAAAAAGAGCTTTTTTTTTTTTTTTTTTAGAAAATGTTAAAGAGGCTAAAGACTTGCTTTGGGCTAAATTTAGTTGCAGTCATATGGAAGGCAATGGAAGTTTCCCATGTGCATGCACCTACACTCACTCTCTTCGACTTCATCCAGTGGATTATCAATGAAGTGATTCTTTTAGTGATTGGGAAGAGGTCTCTAATGTCTGAACTAATTTTCTCAAGAGCTATGAAGCCAAGAGCCACTTCCTCTAAAGCTAACTTCAGCTGCATGCACTTGTTGAAGCGATAATGGGCAGGAAATCCATTTGGCCAATAATGAGAAATTGTAATTTCCTGATAGTTGACTAAAAAGTTGCTGAAGTCAAGAGCGAAGCAAGTAATTGCCTTGTGAGGGTATCATGCTGAGAAGAGCTGCCGTTAGAAAGGTGCCTGCCCTGCGATGTCATGTTGAAAATGACAACCAGAGCTTCACGAAAAATGCCTGGCAATTTTAGACTTTTTAATCTGCATTTTAAATGAGCCCTTCTCCAATTATGTATGCACCAGCTCTGGCAGAGGAGCAGAACCTAAACTGTGTTGCCATACTTATTTACTACAGTAAGTGAGTCTGCGGGCTTTGTTTGTTTGCAATTTCGCCTCTCGCTGACAGCACAAAACCAGCCTTGTCTCGAAATATTCATTAATTACTACAATAGCAGGAAGTGTTGAAGGGCTCTTTGGTTGCAGGGGAGAGGGAGACAGACAAAAGAAAAACTGCATGGCAAGACACACCAGTGGCTCTCCACATTCTGCTGAAGAGAGCAGTGAAAATTGGCCCTTCAGTGAATGACGCTGAATTTGCTTATCGCTCCCACAAGAGCTACTACCTTAAGTGACTGAATAAGATATCAAGTTGCTGTCACGTACTGCATGGTCCAGAAATAACTTTGCCTTCCAAGGACTACTTTCTAATTGGACTCTGAGCGCACTGTTGCAGAGATTTGTGGTCCACACATCTGTACCATTCATCAAAGTCATGAGCACTTGATCTTCTATGGAAGGGCAGGGGTGGTAGGTGCGCTGGAATGCAGTCAAATTGGGCTGTGTAATTAATTACCGACAGCTTCTAGTTGTGTTATTTTGTATATTTGTTAGATTGTTGTAAGCAATATCATCCTAAAAGTTGAGAAATTTGGCTAATCGTTGCTAATTACCGTCAATTACTGATGGCTAGAAACAAGGGCTATTCAAGTCAAAACAGTAATAATGCATTAATGTGCTAAATTATTAATGCTACAAATTATTTTAAAGGGTTTCTTTTTTAAGAGTTCATGCATTTTCCTAGTTTGACACTTCAAATAATCTGTATTGCTTTAGTGAATCTCAGCAGCATTACAAAGGTTTAGCTGCTGCCATGCTGTTTGTTGCTAAAAGAATGTGTTCGGAGCCTCTGGTTCAGTTTTTTTAATTGGCTTTTACAGCCAAACCTTTGGCAGTTAGGTTGAAAATTAATCAACACACAGCAAGCTAACAAAAGTAATGTGGAAAGCTGAGAAATAGTTGGGATTCATTGTGAGAAACTACACAAAATAATGCAGATAATTACAATCAGTTATTTTAACAATTTCACAGCCCTGCTACAAACTGCACTGCATTTGAGAGCTTTCTCATGTGATGGGTAAAAAGTAAGTCTTCACTGCTCTCAGTCTGATCTAATAGTTTTGTTTTATGTGAAAGTCCTGAAAACTGAAAGTTCCTTTTCAATTTTTTAAGTAAGAAGCAAGTGGGCTAGTTAGGGGAGTGGAGGCTCTCCACTTGCTTTTGTTCAGGTACCTATGACCAAAATCATCTAAACCGGTTCTAACAGAACGTTCTCAACTCTATTTCAGATTTGCTGTTTGAGCAAAGATAAGATAAAGATAAGTTTTGCAAGAAATCTAAAGTCTAAACTCTGGACTGTTTAGCTTTCCTGTCGAATTCTGGAGGCAAATCTGAGCATAAGAGCCAGAATTCCTACTTACAAAGAGAAACCAATGTTGTTAAGTTGAAATGTTCCTGAAATGACACACTTAATAACGCAGTGATTTCCAACCATCCGGATATTGTTAAGGATTTCACAGTCATTTCTAGAGCTACCCTTAACAAATCACAGTGCTGGTGGCTTATTGCAATAACTAAAGCACAGAATACAGAATGAAAGCATAAAGTCAGACCTTGGCCAGATGCTGTGTTTGAGTCTGGCCAAAATATGTCTGAATACATTAAACAAATGAATTTAATCTGGAATGGAACGCACGCTACAATCTCCAGCTAATGCAGTCCTCTCTAGAGCTTGTTTCAGTGTTTGGCCGGAAGCTGTGTTAATTGTTCTGAATAGCATGTGACCCTGGTATTCGTGAGCACTATTTTCTTGTTCCAGGCACCTCATGCTATTTTACAAAAGCCAGCCACATATATTTCCACTGCTGTTCCACCGCTGTTGGCAAAGTGTGTGACGGGGTTTGGCCTATTGGATTTAGCTACACAATCTCATTAGTTTTAGAGGTGACACAATGGGTTATAAGTGTAATAGGCCATTTCTAAATGTTCAATATTCAGCACGAATCAGTAGTGGCACTTGTAATTTCCCTGCACAAGAGTCTAATTGAAAGGCACGCTTCAGTTGTTCTGCTGGAGCTGTGAAAACTACTTAGTCATAGCCTGCAATGAGAGGCCAGAGAAAACAAATCAAAGGGATGGGTGAGGGGCGACCTGGTTCAAAACAAATGATATGAATAGCAGTGGTCTTTTAGCTAAATTAAAAAGAAAGCAGGAGTGTGACACTGACTGAATGTATCTTAGGACTCAGTTGAAGTGAACACGCTTGCATATTCATGGTCACATGAGAGTTGTGTGTGATACTGTTTTATAAAAGAAGCAGAGCAGATGGTTCCTAGCAGCAGGAGAGATATGCTGCGTTTCACTGTACACGGAAAAAGACGACGTCTCTTTATTTATTGACATTGTGCATCTCGGAGTATTTCACACATGGATGTGTGTTTATATTGCCAAAGGCATCTTGGCCTCTGATCCACCAAGGCTCTTGCATGTCCCCCATGATGTTTCTCAGCTCCTGCTTTGTACATTCAGAAGCTGTGCAAAGAGGGTATCTGCTGTGGCTACTGATAGAGAGAGAGAAAGAGAGAGAGAGAGAGAGAGAAAGAGAGGGAGGGAGAGAGAGAGAGCGAGAGAGAGAAAGAGAGAAAGAGAGAGAGAGAGAAAGAGAGAGAGAGAGAGAGAGAGAGAGAGAGAGAAAGAGAGGGAGAGCAAGCGAGAGAGAGAGAAAGAAACAAAGGAAGAGAGAAAGAAAGAGAGAGAGCAAGAGAAAGAGAGAAAGAGAAAGAAAGAGAGAGAGAGCGAGAGAGAGAAAGAGAGAAAGAGAGAGAGAGCGAGAGATAGATAGAAAGAAAATTGATATTTTTCACTCCTACAGAGCTTCCATTTTGCAAATGCGACAAAAACTGTGTGAACATTTCATGACGAATGGACCACTAGAAATGGTTGATTGAAACTAAATCTTTAGACTCCTCAAGTCACAGTTTCAGAGATTTGTTCCACCAGTGATAATACGGATATTCAGCAGAAAGATGTAAGCCTTCATGTCACAAAACTGTATAAACCTCAAACCTTA
>JBBIGA010000016.1:15945344-15984514 GCA_037576975.1 Alestes dentex | reverse complement strand
CGGGATTTGCTTCGCCACTTCTCTCCACAATCCGGCCTCAACGAGACGGTAAACAGCAGCTGAAATTTAATAAAAGAGTTATGCCACCATTATCCTACATACTAATATTTAGTTATAATTTAGTTACACCCTTCACTCACCAAGATTAGGCTACATGTCTTTTTGGAGGAAAATTATTGAATCCAAATGATTGAATCCTGCACTCACTGATGGTGCGTCCAGCACTGAACACCTTTTCACTGCTGCTGCTAGTGGTCGGGATGCAACCAAAACGTAAGTGTCAGAGTCTAACCTCTGTTTCACCCGAGACCGTGTAAAATGATAGAAATTAAGCCCGAACCCGACAGATCTTCAGCTCTACATTATTGCACTATACTTAGTGCAATTATGTACAAGTGTTATTTCTCATCTCATAAAAATGTGCATTTTTGCATGTTAAAGTACTTTGCTGCTAAATACAGTATCTGGTATAATACTGTATTCACTGTATTTGCACTGCTGTCCTGTCCAGTTCTATTGTATTGTTTTGTTGTCGTTTGTTAGTTTTGCACTTTCTTTGTCCGCACTCATGTTGCACCATGGTTCTAGAGAAATGTTGTTTCATTTCAATGTGTACATGCCTGAAATGACACTGAAAACCTACTCTTCTTAACATTAATTGAGCACTGTGAATACTACTTATGATGGGCTTACACTGTGCGATTTCTGGCCCATTTTGAGACGATTTTTCACTCGTGCAACCATTTTAGGGATCGGCCTGAGTTTTGCCTTAATCGTGTGTCGTGCATCATGTAATTTACATGGGGTAACGAGAAGCGATTAACACTCACGACCAGCTCCCGATCAGCAATCGTATGGCTGCAAGAAAATCAAACCTGTTTGAAATCCTGGTCGCCCCTCGTGAGGTCGCATCAGAGCATCGGGCCGTATAGTGTGAGAACATGAATCATGAGCTATGAACATTTAACCCCTGCGATTCAGTCGTAAAGTTTGAGCAGGAGCTGAATAACCCGACTGAAAAAATCGCACAGTGTATGCCCAGCTTTAGGAACAATTTATGTTAGCACCACTTGAAATTGTTTACAGTTTTTCAGAATAAGTATTACATTACAGCTGTGAAGATTCTATGACCTTTCACAAATGTCAGCTTGTCATAGACTCAAACAGTCCTACATTCACTGAAATACCAAGACACAGCCACTGTACATTTTCTAAGTAAAATGTTTACTCTCACAATTCAAAGAAATCACATTTTATCTGACTCATCTTGCAACATCTGCTTTGAACAAACTCCTTGCTATGACACACATTTCTCATATGTGTCATATAATTGACTGCAGTCTCAAAGGAACATTAAGACAGCTGCAGTCAGGATTACATGCTGGAAATACTCTGACAAGTACTTTTTTTTTATTTTCACAGATCCCTGCCTGGATCAACAGTCTGTATATTGTCACTTTGGTGCACTAACCCCACACCCCCCCCAACCAACCAGCCCCACCGCCACCCCTCACCAATCTTCTCAGTAGCTGAGCCTGGATAGCATTTCTTCATAATTCATCTGACAGCATCCTCTTTTATCTGCTTCTGTTTGCAGTGCCCAGCCCAGCTCAGAGGATGCACACACACCACAGGAAGACGCAAAACAGACTGAAGCAAAACAGAAATGCAAACCAGTGCCAGTTCATCCAAGCCTTATTTTAGAGAAAATAATGCCTAGATGCTGTATGTAACATCATGCGGAAAAAAATAATTACAAGCTTCTACTGTAATTCAGATAAGTGCTTGAGTAAATAACAGCACTGTAGACAAAAGAACAGTGTGTTCAAACAGTGCCAGGAAGATGTCTCAAAAACACTGTTTATTGCTTACTGCAGTGGTCACCAGGCACCCTCCTGGAGATCTACTCTCCTGCATCGTGTAGTTCCAACCTGCATCTAGTATGCTGTCTGATACCGCTGCCCCTGTCCTTACCTAACACAGTTCATTTCACACGATTTTGAAATTGTTAACCAAACACAACAAGACTCAACCATTTACATCTGGTTTGCTCAGGTTTCAGACAGTATTTTTCAAATATGTGTCAGGTTCAGGTTGAGTTCAAAATTCACATTCAGCTTCTTCCCCCAAAACCCACCCCACCCCATCGCCTGCATTTTCTCCTGCTTTCGATTTTTTCCTAACTTTATTTTTGCTCCCTGCTTTAATTGCCTTAAAACATTCACTCCCATGAGAAAAATGGGAAACGGGAAAGCAAATTGAATCAGAAAAGTACAGAGTAGTGCAGCTAAAATGACTTTTATTTTTTATTTTTTAGGCCAAAAACTTTGTTCAGATGAAATTTTGTCAGACTTGGGTTAGGTGCAAATGAGAACACAGCGCTTTGTGTCGGGTCAGGTTAAACTTCCTTTCTTTTCTTTTCTATTTGGATTCAGACTGAAGCCCATTCAAAGCTCTAAAACAAATGCATCTGATCCAGCTGAGATCTCTATGGCAGATTGTGGCTGCAACTTCATCGGAGGGTGGTAAGCACTAGTACACTTTATCAAAACTAAAGTGTCAGGAAGAGTTCTTAGAAGCAGTGCTGTAGAACAATTTTTAAGGCTTCTAACATGACTGTATTCTACTACTTAGCAAACCTTTCAGAGGTTAAAGTTGGCGTGCACGAGTAGGGAAATTCTAAAATGTGCAGGACAGAGGGACTTCTCGGACTGAGGCTGAGAAACCCGGTTGTAAAAGAGACACATTTGGTCCTCTAAAGAACAATTCAGCTGATGGTTCTTAAAAAAACCTCATTTGAAACCACTCAACTGACTGTTCTGTAGGGAAACTAAGATTTTCTAGTGTATTGCTGTAAAAGTTCTTTCTAGCATCACTAGCACCATTATCTGGCACCATTATTTTTTTAATAGTCTAATCATTGGGTCATGTGGTCATGGTTACATGTTCAAGCTATTGTTTCAGGCTAAAAATGAGGCCTTGTATGTGAACAAAGGCGATAGCCTTGAAGCTTAAGTCACTGTTCCTTTGAGGTAATCTTTAGTGTTTTTTATTCAATTATTTTAATCCCTCTCCATTGTCTTTGTGAATAATTGAACAAAGCAGCTACTGTTTCACTGTTTGAGGCTGTTCAGTTGCAGCAGGAGAAAAGCCCCTATTTCCATCTCTTGGCAGAGAGGGATGCACACACGCATCACACAGTCAGACCAGTTGGAAGATCCATACCGCTGAAACCCACACAGAAACGTGCTCTGATTCAAACACACCACCCTGATTCAAATATATGCTCACACACAAGCTCTTGTTCACTCACAAGTGAGCACTTATTTAAATGCAGCCTCACATACAAACTCGCATTCTGGCATGCACCAACGAGCTCTAATTGAAATGAACACTGCACAAAAAGACTCAAGCCTACACTGCAAAAAGGATCCCTCGACAAGTGAAATGATCATCAGTGTAATCAGCTGTAATCAATGTAATCATCAATGTAATCTACTGTTTCTGATTATGATCATTTTTGTATGATTTTACATTTTTACATGGTGTAGGTTCTTTTATACAGTGGAATGATCACATTCCACTGGATTTCTTGCTCTCTTCAAGAAGACTGCTTGGGGGCAGTAAAATGATCTGCCAGGGCCGTAATATATTTCACATTATACATTCGGTTTATATAAGCAGTAATGTAGTAATGTAGAAATAGCCTTACAATTTTCTTTAAAAATCTCAAAATTTGAAATATTACATATACCCTATTCATAAAACGTATCACTTATTATATGGAGAATTATTCTATATGTGCAAGATATACAGTATACAATTTATAGACAATAAGGTATATTTTATGTTTTATTCGATAAGTGAGATGATAAATACATAGATCAGATCAGATTGTATATATATGTCATTATCTACTTCCGTTATTTTTTGCCAGTTTATCACTCTCCACTTTTAAAATATTAAATATGAAACGACATACACCTCAACCCCATTCAACACCTTTGGGATGAACTGGAACGGAGATTGCGAGCCAGGCATCATCCAACATCAGTGTCTGACCTCATAAATGCTCTACAGAATGAATGGACACAAATTCTCACAGAAACTCCAAAATCTTATTCATGAGGTAGTTTCATTTTTATGGAGAGAGACATAATATCTACGAAAAATCAAGAAAAAACTTGTTACATAAAAGTTAGAAATTGATTTGCATGTCATTGAGTGAAATGAATATTTGATCCCCTACAACCCAGCCAGACTTCTGGCTCCCACAGACTGGGCTGTCTGCCCATGATGCACACAGATTACCATCAATCTATCAATTACAGATACTCCTGATCTCAGTATGTGTACAAAGCACACCTGTCCACAGAACCAGTTTCTTCCATTCCAACCTCTTCACCACCAAAGAGCTGTCAAAGAACATCAGGGACAAGATTGTAGACCTGCACAAGGCTGAAATGGGTTACAAGACCATCAGCAAGAAGCTTGGTGAGAAGGTGACAACTGTTATATTCGGAATTATGCGATTATTCAGAAATGGGAGAAATATAGAATGACCATCAATTGCCCTCAATCTGGAGCTTCATGCAGTATCTTGCCTCATGGGGTGAGATCATGAGAAAGGCGAGGGATCAATCCAGATCTACACGGGAGGAGCCTGTTAATGATCTGAAGGCAGTTGGGACCACAGTCACTAAGAACACCATTGATAACACACTACATCATAATGGATTGAAATCTTGCAGTGCCCGCAAGGTCCCTTGGTTCAAGAAGGCACATGTACAGCCAATCTTAAGTTTGCCAGTGAACATCTAAGTGATTCAGAGAAGGTTTTGAGAGAAAGTGCTGTGGTCAGATGAGGCCAAAATCAAGCTCTTTGGCATCAACTCGATCCGCCGTGTTAGGAGGATGAGAAATGCTGAGTATGACCCGAAGAACACCGTCCCCACGGTCCAGCATGGAGGTGGAAACATTATGCTTGGGGATGTTTTTTTTATAAGGGTACGAGAACCTCCTTCCCTTAGCCAGAACACTGAAGATGGGTTGTGGACGGTCTTCCAGTATGACAATGACTCAAAACATACTGCCAAGGTAGCAAAGGAGTGGCTAAAGAAGAAGCACATTAAGGTCCTGGAGTGGCCGGGGCAGTCTCCAGACCTCAATCCTATAGAAAATCTGTGGAGGAGCTGAAGCTTTGAGTGGCCAAGCAGCAGCCAAGAAGCCTAAAGGATTTTGAGAGTTTCTGTAAAGAGATCTGTGCAAAACTGGTGACCGACTACAAGAAATGTCACCGCTGTGCTTGCCAACAAAGGTTTCTCCACCCAGTACTAAGTCATGTTTTGCTCGGGTATCGAATACTTATTACATTCAGTGAAATGCAAATCAGTTTATAACTTTTATGTAACATAAGTGGGCGGGTGGCTTCTGGACTCGTGGGGCTCGGACCCTGCGGGGCCGGCTCCTGGCGGGGCCTGGATTGTTGACTTTGCGTGTTAATATCCACTGTCATCACTGCTCTTTAAAGGGGTTGTGATCAAACTGAAAGGAGTTTTTCATTACTGAGGTAATGCCAGCCTGATAACTGGTAGTCCAATGTTACAGTAACATCAAGATACCAATGATTAATATGAATTATTAATATATTCCATACCAGGTATCTTGAAGAGTGTTACCCAAAGTGTGGACTGCAGACTCTTTGTGGACCATAAAGGTACTGCATGTGGACCAGGAGTGGTCATGTACATTATACTTTCAACATTTTTATGATTACACATTTACATATAGAACTAATAAAACTAAGACATAGGTTTAAATCATGCATTAGTTTATCTGACCTATTTTTTATCTTTTATCTCTTCATTGATGGGAGTTTGTAAGAACTGTGTATTGATCAGAATTGCAATTCAAGGCCTGGGTGGGCAGCAGAGAAGTTTCAGATTTCAGTTTGGGCTGTGGTACTCTTAAGTTTGGCCATGGCTGCTTTAGATTAAATGCAGACGTTTAAAGCTCGTAGCAGACATTCAGGTAACATATTCCTTCCTTTCAGTGTTCAATAAAGATTTCAGTAAAGATCTAAGCCTGCCTATAGATATTAGTAGAACCTGTTAGCTGTCAGCTATATACCCAGCTCATTCCAAAGAAGATAAACATGGTAATTCCTCCAAAGGAGCCTTTTAATATCAACAAAAAAGAGTCTTCTGAATCAGCTCCTAACACACCGTTTGCCTCATATAACTTATGTTGTTGTGAAATGGCAGATGTGGTGATAAAAGTATGAAGACTAGATAAGTGGAGATATGTAGTCATTAAGAATGCTTTTAGTGACTTGTTTACAAATGAATTTGTTTTATATTATTAAAAACCACAATTTCAAATGTTTAAACAGCATTTCCAATATTTGGAACACCAGTATATGTGGACTAGAGTTAAGAAGACTTCACTTAGCAAGATATTTTTTGGAGTGTAACACTGTAGTGCTACCATATTCTTGACCTCCTAATCTTTATGACAGGGCCTTTGTCCCGGTTCAGCTCCATGGAGCCTGGGGAGTTGTATGTGACATCCCTGCTTTTGCACCCTGCGGGTAAACTGAGCAGGGCTGTCCCAATGTGTAACTGTTGCCACTGACTTCTGTGGATTCTGTACGAAATGGCCTTGTTGGGTTCATGCCATCCACTTTGACAGACATTTTGGAGATTGGGCCAAATGGATTTCTCCTGTGTCAACTCAAACTTTTGCCTTTTAAGGTCATTGGTGTTGGTCGGTGCGAAAGAGGAAGACCAAAAAAATCCACAGAAAATGACAGATAGCATCTAAATCAAAGTCAGGTCCAGTCCAGCTTTACACCATAGCACCAGGCATTGTGGGGTAAAATATTTATTTGACAGAAATGTGTTGTTTGCACCAAAAGTAACAAAAGCTAGTTTTATTACCGATGAGTTGGTGAAAGCCAATGCTTTGAGAAAATTGTTTTAAACAGAACTCTTCGTGATGGATTTCCCTGGTACACAAGACAATGAAATTACGCTAATTTCTTTAAACATTATGGAAGTCTTCCGAGCGTTATAAATACGAAACAGGGCCAAACAATCAGACAAACATGATGGTTAATAATTTACAACTTGGTGAGACAATCGTGTATCTCCTCCCTGGCTTGATTAACTTATTGATTGGGCACTTCAGGACATTCCTATTACAGGGTGACTCTCCTTGCTCATTCATATTCTCAATCAGCTCAATCTTCCAGCTAACAGCTGATTACACAGCAAATCGGTGGACTACCTAATAAATGCATGGGCTTCACTGAGGAGCACCGGAGGATGTTTGATGTCTTCAACAAGCACGGCTCATCCTTGCCCTCCTGACCCAGCTGCACATTATGAATTCATTAGAGTGAATTTATTAACCAAGCATATAGTCTGGCCAAGGCCACAGCAGTCCTTCAGGTTCAACACGGAAAGTGTTAGTTTGAAAGATGGAAAACTGCCCAGTGGTATTTTCAAGAGAATGGACCTTTGACTTAGTGCAGGTGTGCACAGTTCCAGTCCCGGAGGGCCAGTGTCCAGCATGGTTTGGAAGCTCCTTTCCTCATAAACACTCTCTAAACCTGGTAATTAACAGGTGAGTTCAGGGGCAGACTGGCAATCGGTGCGTTCTGGAAAAGTCCAGAACGGCCGTCCGATGCACGGCTGGCGGCCTGTCTTTCTCGGGTGTGACAAAAAAAGGAGAATAACTTTCATGATCAGATCGCACATCGAGGATGTCGGATTGCTGAGCCGGTATTTCCCCCTTTCAGCCATGTGAAGTTGGTTTCTCCCAGTTTGTAACCGTCCTCACCTGTATCTCATTTATGTTTCGCACTTAAGCCTTGGCCGACCCAGAGAATGTTGTACGATTGCCCTCATGTTCTCTGACTTACTGTGTGTGCTTTTTTCTGTATTTTCATGTATTATAGCACTAGCTGGCTCCTCGCTTGTTCTCTGGACTGGCGTAAAACTAAGCCTCCAACTGAGCGTCAAGATTCCTCTCATCGATTGTATGGAGTAATTATTATCCTTTGTGAACAGTGAGTTTTTATAAAAAAAATAATAATATCAAAGCACCGCTGCAAGTGTGTCCTTATACCTGTGAAGCTGGAACCATGACACTTTGCTTCTTCTCTCCACATAAAACCAACTGACTGATTGATTAATTAATTGATTGACTTAGGTTCAATTGCAGATGAATTTATTGTTATACATCACCTCAGTAGAAGTGATTATAAACTGTTCTACATAATCCGGTCACTATGGCACACATTTTATAGAGCTAAAAGGTCTGTTTACACAGATTTACCACTTTCACGTGGATCAGCAGTTGTGGTTTCAGTCCATCACAGATTTTCAAACCTCCCGCCTCTGAGTACAGCTGACTGTGATGTCTGGGCCTTGTGCGCCACGCGGCGGTTACCAAGGCAATCAGACACCTGAACAGAATGAGCCTCCGCTGCTCATTAAATGAATTTATTACTGTATTTACCCTACTTATACCAAAGAAAATGCCTGTGCATTAATTACAGTACAGTCTATACAGGGGTAACATCGGCATTTACATTCTTTATAGCTAAATGAAGTTAAAGTGTGTTGGGAGCATATTTGGGATTTACACTACAAAAATAGGCATTTTTAGGCATTTTTTAACCACATCACAAGAACGTGTTTTTTCACTATACATGGGTGCTCTTGGAACATAACACCCGCGAAAAGCAGGGGGTTACTGTATATCTGTTAAAAAACATGGCAGTTTTACAAATGGAAGTGCCCATGCTTGTCCTATAGGTGGCGACATCACTGGAAATGCAAAGAACATCTCTACACATGGCCTTTGTGTTGACATCTTGGACTCCATGCTTTGTAAGAGACTTCCCTTCCTTCATGAGGGGTATCTTTGCTAGGACGGAAATCCTGCTGCCCTGCATCTCCTGTAAAATTGACAATACAGAAGCCACCACAAAAACCACAAGGTCTATCATATGGGACGTACGTTGGTACCAATTCTATTATTTTACTTCTGTGACTTTATTTGTTCCAGTAAAAGGCAAGTAGTGAGCCCATTAGATCCATCCAACTCACGCTCTTTAGTCTTGCTCATCCTGTTGCGGTTGGATTTGCTAATGTGTATGTGCTCAGGAAGGTGACTGCATGGCTGTCAAAACATTTTACAGTTTTGATGTTGACACCGTCGTTGTCTGGTCACCATCTCATCTTACATCATCATACATTCACCCTTTGGCTTCATCAGCATGTCTTCCAGGAAGGTGCACCCAGCAAGCTGATTCCTCCAGACATTTCTGACGCAGCGGGTTTTGGATTCATCCAAGAGACCTGAAGATGAATGCTGCCAAATCAGTTGTCATGAAAGATCTTGTGGGAGATGTTGGCAGGGATGATGGATGTAAGCTTCAGCATGATTACCACTTGCATCAATTTCTGGTACCCCATCCTCTCCAAGAACAGACTGAGTGTAGAAATGTAAATGGTAGACCATTTCATTTTGATCTACCAGAACAAAGATTTTGTGGCCCCACTGCTTGTGTTTGAGATTCTATTGTTTGCACCGTCTCTTTCCCTTGAAGGAAATGTTTGTTCATCTAGACTGAGCATCATATCCATCAATATGGTCTGTGAAGCTGTGAGTGAGAACAATAGAGGGCTCACTTTAAACAGCCAATGCTCCTGTGTTTGACCCACAGTCTCTTGCTTGCCATTGTTTAAAACGAAATGGCTTGATGAAAGCACACTTGCTACACAATCGATTTGAGTGTTTGTGCTCCAGAACATAAGCCTACAGCAGGCATGTAGAAGGCTATAAAAGCGCACCGACTTACTACAATCTCCTCAAAGAACACATGGAGCGGCTTCCTGCAGTCAGTTTGAGTGGCACATAAATTGGTCTGCTCAGGCATGTTTTCAGTGGCATCTCTGTCTAAAAAATGTCAGGAATATTCCATTTGTTTATAGAAAGTCATTACTGATAGCAGGTTGGCTAAAATGTTCTCTACCCTTGGCCTTTACCTTTAACACACACACACACACACACACACACACACACACACACACACACACACACACATATATATATATATTTACAGTCAGTTCCATAATTATAGGCACCAAAGGTTAATTGTCCATACTGATTACAAACAAAATTACAAAATGTAACTAAAGCATGGTCTCATTTATATTTCACTTTATTAATTCAAAATGTTCAGTAAAAAAATAAATGGCCTGTTCCACTGGTGTGTAAATATGGTGGCACTGGTGAGGTGACATACAGGCCCAATTTTATGACCATTTTTACTCATCCTATGTCTGATAAAGTACCTTTCTTCTGGTTCTATTTCCCATTTTTATCCCTCAATCCAAATCCAATCTGAAAGCAGTGGCAGAGTGTTTATCAGTGCCATTTTTTTTTCATCCTCACCGTGTGACCTCTGGTTGGCCTCTAGACACAGGGGTGGATCCTCATGTTTGTCTTTCTGTTCCATTTCCAGTAAAAGCCCTGCATTGCAATTGCAGAGGAGAATCCTGTCACTGGCATCCAGTTGGATTTCAGGCTAATATCTAGTGAACTTACTAACAAAATAAACAAGTGCTAGTTTATTAGGCACCCTACTTACAGTTATGTATACTTACCGGTCAAAAGTTTTAGAACACCTCAATTTTCCTCAATTTTTTTTGTATTGAAATTCAAGCAGTTCAACGTTTCATTGCTCATTCTGCAGAAAGTTCTTCTCAGCTATGTTGCAGAAGTTCCCATAAAGGTGCGGCACTTATAGGTTGCTTTGCTGTCACTCCTCTGTCCAGTTCATCCTAAAGCAGCTCGATGGGGTTTAAGTCTGGATACTTCTGGCCACTCCATGTTTTCCACGTCACAATCTGGCTGTAGGACGAACACGAACAACCAGGCACATACTAGAGGTAATGCATGGCACTACAGAATTATTTCCCACTTCTGGGTAACCTTACCATTTTAAAACCTCTCGCAGTTCAGCACTGTCCTTTGTACCATTCCATGCTATTCACTGGACTTGATTTGTTTGAATTTCAATTTTAAAAAAGTTTGAAACACTGGGATGTTCTAAAACTTTTGACCGGTAGCATTTGTTACATTACAATCATTTGGATGATGCTTTTATCCAGAGTGACTTACAATATGAGGACACATTAAAGTTTCAGTGTGAGAACCAGAGGACAGTTCTAAGTGCTAACTCTTTATATATGAGTAATGCAAGAAGATAGATTGAAGATAGAAGATTATAGTGCATTAGGAGAGGAGATGCACTCTGAACAGATTCAAGATGTTTTTGAAGCTAGAGAGGGATTACCTTATAGATACCCATTGTATGTTTCCATTACTGATTTTTTTCCCCTAGTCAACAGTAGTCATGACTCATAAAGAGCTGGAATTGCTAACCCAAACTGGGCATGGAAAAACTTGTGCTGAAATCTCCAACTGTGCAACTATAAGATGGACTAATAAGGTAAGTATGTCTAATGAAGTGGCCAGTAAATGTGTCTCATGTATAACTGACAATTTGTGAGATCTTGTAGTTATGTGAGGCCTTGTTTGAAATCTTCTGCTGCAGCCATATCAAAGACAGGCCTGCCAATTGCATATTTCTGATTTGCAGCTTTGAGCTCATTAATGAGTGATGTTAGGGGGAAATCTTGGCACTCTTACTGCTCTCTTCTCTTTGACATGAAGGAGCTACTCTTCCCTTTCTCCCATGAGCTCCCACTGCCATTAGCCGGTTAGCATGCTCTTCTTGCCAAACGCTTATAGCTCCCTTCTGCGCTGAGCAAGACACAACCTCCACCACACAATTAAATCTTTTTCATTCTGTCAGAAATCACATTACTGATCGCAGAGCAGCATGTAAGGGAAGTCCATGCCCATGCCAACACTTCAGAATGATGTAGCTGTTCATTAACGTTTAATTACTATTACAATCACTCTGCTCTCTTTCATTAGGAGGAGCTGTTGGAGTTAACATTAGCTTGCTGTTCTGGGATTGAGGTTGGTGGTACAGTCAGTCCAGCCCTCCTTCTCAATAATTTGATAGAGTCTTTAAACAAATCTGCCTTTGTGACATCATAAATCGGATTTTGGTAGTCTGTAAATGACAGGCTGATAAGTTTATGAGGGTGGTGGTCACTGATTGGTTTGAAATTTGTTGGGGATATATGGGCTCCATTACTTTGATACTCATTATCGCTCCACTAATATGCTTAACTTCTGTTCCATTGTTAGTCAAACATTATTAGCAACAGTTTGAGCTGCAAGAACAGTACAAATGACTCTAGCGAGAGTAGGGTGACCAGATTTGGGCTTGTGAAAATGAGGACACCTTAGCGCGGACTTTCTTTACCAGCTCGGCCGTGGTCCCGCGGGGTGGGGGGGTTGTGGAGTGGTGGGTGAGCCGAGAAGTACCGTGGTTCAACCGTGTTTCCGGGGGAGTATGTGCATCTCGGGTCAACAGCCGTGGGGTGGGGTGCGTGTGTGTGTGTGGGGTGGGGGGTGGTATGTTTTATGCACATCTCGGGTGCATCTCAGGCCGACGGTCGTGCATCGGACGGCCGTTTTGGACTTTTTGTTTGTGAGAGATGCCCTTGACGTGACGAATGTTTAGGCAGCTCAAAATCCCGGACCATTCTAAAATCCCGGCCGGACGCAATTTCCAGGTCTCAAAAAGAGGACATGTCCGGGGAAAAGAGGACATGTCCGGGGAAAAGAGGACATGTGGTCACCCTAAGCAAGAGTCAACCCACCAGCACTGAACTGTAGTAGGAATCACTTGCAAGTGACCTGAAACCTGTGATTTTTGGAGGACCATGGTTTATTTGTTTAATGCGCAATTGAGAATAAATAGAGTTTCTGTGACTGTGCAAAAGGACCAAACTGAAGAAAAGGTTTGATTGGTCTGCACCATATAAGATGCTAGTACGCTAGTATACCATTAAACACTATTCCTCCATTGAAGGTCAGGTGAACAAAAACAGTGATAAATTCTGTTCTGCCCTCATAATAGAGCTATTGCTTTGGGACTGTTGTGCATGTACATTGCGCAGTCTGCTTTTGTAGTCTACAGAGAATGGAAGAAGAAAAAAGAACGATGTCTCCCATATGCAGATTTGTAGGTGATTCAAAGCAGTACAAAGCAACAATTTTTTGCCATTATTCTGCTTCACCTCTGACAGCCTTCTCCCATTGAGAGAAGAAAATAGGCTTCAAGGCTACTTGGTTTATGTAAAGAAATGCATGTTGGCTTGAAATTTCAACCATGCCATGACAAAAAGAGAAAAAAATATTGGGAAAACACACTGTTGATTGATTCTGGGTATGACCAAGCATTATGGAGCAGAGACAGGAGGCACAAACACTGGGATCATCACTTCATACAATTTTGAGAATGTGTTTCTCAGGGCCTCAAATTTTCATTTAGTAACTGTCTATACTTCTTCTGTGTGCAGTTTAACCCTATCTGAATGTGTTCCGGACAACAGAGTGAATGAACTGTGCAAAAATACTCCTGTTACAACCAGCTAAAAAGGCCCCTGAATGTTAAAAAAAAGATCATCCTGAAACACAGCATCTTGCTATTCTGGTTCATTCCATTATCTATGATTGATTCATTTCAGAAAGCATAAAGTAATATATTTTTCTACCCTAAAGTGCCTTGAAATGAGGCTCTATTGGTGAAAGAGCACTGGCTTATAAAACCTTTGGCAACGTATTATTTGCTGATCATTAGATACAGAGGTGGCAAAACAACATGATTCTTATTGCGCCTCAATTAGAAGAGGATAATGTGCGCACTCTGATCTCATTCTTCTCTCAACATCACACAAGTTTCTAGACAACAAAGCTAAGCCTGCCGAGACATACCAAAGCAAATATTAAACGATCAGAGCCTACGCATCTATTGGATTTAGTCCGAACGACTGAAAGGGAATCGCAGCCGGCCATTTTGGAGCAATATAAACTGTTTCGAAATGCTGCCTACGTTCCCTGCAGGCCTGCCTCAGAACCTAAATTGATTACCTAAAGCGCAGACAAGTAAATCCACACAGGTAACAGTAGAGTCAGCAAAAAATGTGCAAATACAGTGCATTTGGAAGAGGTAAGTGTGAAACGTTTAGCACTGGCTTGCTATTTTCTAGCCGTAAACATCATACAAAGTAACTAGGGAAGGCAGCCATTGGCAATCTGTCACTCTGGTGAAAGATTTAAGAGAATCCGTGGGCTTATTCTCATCCTTTAGACGACATTTCTCCAAGAAAGTGACGTTGTTTCCTGGTCTGCTGGTCGTAAAAATCATAACAAATGTGTAATAAATGTGGGAGATAAGTCTTGTTTGTGGAACACAGGGAGGTGTAGCAGACAGATCTATTTTCCTCCCTGCTGCAGCCAAGGCTCAGACCGCATTCACTCATGGCAAATCACACTGTTTCCTTCACATATCCCACCTTTTATCCGCCTCAAACCGCTCTGACATCAGGCCATTTTACAGCACACATGCTGGAGCTTAACAGCATGTTTTTGTTGAATATTTTATCAAATTTATTGGCAAATCATATGATGAATAGTGTGGCCTCTTTCAGCAACCATAGTGCATATTGTTGGACATTTTAATTAATGTAATAAAGCATTTCAAATCTGTTTTCTGTTTAACTAGAACACCACTAGTTCTCTGTAAATTTTTGTAACTGTGTTGAGCTACAAGTGAGCAATGAGATCATACCTCTCTACAAAGACAGCTGTGATGAAAATGAACTGCGGCTTGCTGTGAACAGACATTCAGCTGTTACAATAAAAGAAAAAAAAAAAACAGCAAAATACATTTTATCCTCCTTCTCTCGCACAACAACCTTCACACAAACGCCTTCTGATTTGTCAGACATGGATGATTCTCAGCCAGCATGGCTGCTCATAATCACCTGGGAAATGGCCACTGTGTTTCCTCAGCTGTGCCTAATCATAATTGGTCAGATGTACGGGACTGTACATAGTGCATCTGAGTGACCTTGGCCCATGCAACACATCACAGCAGTTCACTCCACTGCAGAAAGGCTGAGTAAAAGAGAGATTTTAGCATTAAATATACCAAACACAAGAGATGAGGACAATAAGATCTGGAACCTGAAAAAAAAGGATACAGTTTCTTATTAGGAGATTGGATCACGCTACCATCAAAACTTTTGGCACGCACTTGGATTTTCTACATTAGTATTTATTAAAAACACACTAATATAACACCTTAAATAACATCTTTCATACTCATCATTACGGATCTACAAAAAGCCACCTACAAAAAGTACATTTAAAGCTAAAGCACAGCTGAGAATTTGACTCTGCACATATATTATATATTCTTTCCATCTTATAAAGGAAACTTGTTTTATTAGATATCTTTTCATTTGTAGTTGTTCACTCAACACACAACAACTTTTCGATGATTAATAAGAAAAACATCTACACTTTCTGAAACAAGAAGTAAAAACCTGTGGGTGCGAAACTTTTGACTGGTAATGTAGATTAGTCTTATTCTATTATGAGACACACTTTTTTCTGTAATATTTTATGCAATTTAAAGTATATTTTATGCAATTTTAAGTAATCTTTTCTTACATAACAGGCAGATGATTTTAGAATAATGATAGAAGGAAGCAAAATGACAAAAACATTGCAGATGTTCACTTTAGATGCATTTACTTGCTTTCACTTACCATTTTTTACATTAATGTCGCTGTGCTATAAACTGTATTATTTCACTGGGAGAAAAATTCAGAGTCCTTTGTTCATTCCAGCACCATTTATTATACTCTACTTCAATGCTCAAAGGGGTATTTTCCTATTAAATCAAATGAATACATCATGAAGGATGGCTCTGGTCCTTATGCTGGGGAAAAAAAATTTCTGTCAGTTTAAAGAATGGCCTCGAGAGCCGTAGGCTAAAAATGTGCTTGGTTTTAACACTAGTCTAGCTTGCTCAGCTATTGTTCTGGAAAAGGATGTGCACAGGCGGCGTGTTCCGACGTAATGTTTCACTTTTGATTACCAAATCTGCCAGCAGTGAACACGGGCCGCTGCCCTGACCTCTCAGTAATGATTGTCCTACTAGGCTGGCCCACAACTGATGAAGCAGGATTTCCAGACAGTCTGGCTTATTAAACGTGTGATCTCTTTGTGGTTTCACCAACATGCCCTCTGACAGGCCTTAAATGCCTCTTCCATATGTCTCTGAGGGAAGAGAGCGAGAAAGAGAGAGAGAGAGAGAGAGAGAGAGAGAGAGAGAGAGAGAGAGAGAGAGAGAGAGAGAATCATGTATTTTGGATTCTCTCATTGGTGCGTAGGAGGTGCAGAAGCATGTAGAGAACAGTCCCAGTGTACTCTTCAGCCCAAAGGCTGCAAAACACCAGCATGTCTGGAGCATGGAAGGAGTAGCTGTGTATTGATCCCGTAACGATCTGGCCGTCAGCTTATAAGTGAAGCATGGCCCTGCTGGCATCTCCACTAAAGAGCTCATTTACTGACCACTTTAGCAAGTGTACAACTTTTCAAACTCACGCATGCCCAAAAAATGCAGGTAGCGATTCTCAACTTGACTGTGCAGATCCACTCATTGCTCATTGGTCTTTTGTACATGCATTGATTGCTTTAAACTTTAAGAACCTGATCTGCACATTGCACAGAGACAATCCTTCCTCTTTAGTACTGTTTTTAACATGCCCCCATTGACTTGTCCTTGCCATTCCCCCTTTTGGAGTGTCTAAATGGCATCAGAAGGGCTGTTCTGTTACTATAAAGGCTCAAGTGCAATTGGTTAAATTATCCCTTGGAAAGGAATCAACATAAACATAGTCTAAAGCAAATGAACTTGTTATCTGTTCAAAACAGCCAAACAACAGCCAAAACGTAGAGCGCTGTGTCCCCTTCACATTAAAAATGCTTTGGCACCCATGGGCTACTCACCTAACAAGAAAAAGCCATAGTGAAAAATTACAATCAGCAAAAACTGGTTTCAGACGGTCTAAGCTGTCCTTTTGAAAGTCAGTGTTTACCAGCTGGACAATTAGCAGGACAAGGAGGAAACATAACCAATGCTGGTCAACCACATGGTTAAGCTAGTAGCTTGGTCATGCTTGTCATGCTATTCAACCAGCGTGGTCACCCCTTGTGCACCGCCGGTCCAGCTTGGTCAAGACCAGCTGGACTAGGGGTGCACAGCTCTAGGACTGGAAGGCTGGTGTCCAGCACAGTTGGGTATTTCCTCTACCCAAACCCAAACCTGGCAAGTAACACATCCGTTGAACTGGGTATGTTTGGACAAAAAAAAAAAGAAAAGAAAACTATGCTGGACACCAGCCCTCCGGGACTTGAGTTGTGCACGCTGCACTTCGCCATCAAACTGAAACCTGCAAATGAACAGCTAAGCTGGTCTTCAAGCCTAACCAGCTTAACCAGCTTGAGCTGGCCAAGCTGTTTCTTTTTCAACAGAAAGGTAAGGCACAACACTTCTTATCTTAAACCTTAAGTCTTTAAGAACCTTAAGCGTTTATTCATAAAGTAAATGCACATTATGCCCGGACTTTCAGAGTTTGTTTAGCTAAGTAATTAGCTCACTGAGTCATGAGACTTGAGAGTACGATTCAGAAATGCTGGAATCCTCATGGGTTTATTTTATTATTGCTGTCTGGAGGGTATAATATTATATACCCTCAAGTAATCACTGTTTAGGTTACTGCCCTAACCTGAGTGAAAGTAGCACTGATGTTGTGGCTATGTTGTTCAGCAGACAAAACAGTTCACAACTCAACTGTGTTGCGTCAAGTTGCGTCAGTCATCCCAGACTTCGCAACCACTTCTGATAGTGAGGATAAATTGCTTCGTTTCTTAATAAAATAGGGCACTTATAAAGTAAAAAGTGCTCCAGTACTGCTATGCACTGAAACTAAATGTAATCCTGAATGTTTGTGAAAGTCTTTGGGAAAACACTTTTTTAATATGTGTTTTTTTTCGGTATGTCATGTGTTCTGCTTTTTTTAAAAGAGCACCGATAGATTTAGCAAGGGAGCGCCAACGTCGCCACTTGCTGTACTGATCAAAGTCCAAATTTTCTCTTCAAAATAGAAATGAAAGGCTGCCATGATTACACTGTGTAATATCTGCTCCAAACCCAAGATGTTTTTTTTTTTTTTAATGCGGAAATTCATATGATCCGAGTCCTGATGAAGCTTTAAAGCTTGTTTTCTGCTTCTTCTCTCTGATATGTCGAAAATGTTTTCTTTATCGTACACAGCCAGTATATTCCTCTCCGTTTTTGCCCAGCCATGCCACTCACGCTTACATAAGCCTCGGAGCTCTGTGGCAGGGACAGCTTCAAGCTCACAGGCAGACATCCTGCCTATTTTTAGCCAAAATGAGAAACAGAAAGAAAACTTGCATAACTACATTTGCAGATCGAGCCATTTTCACACGCAATGAAACAGCGTGCCTTTGCAAATAATTCAATGGCAGATTTATTTAGAGCATCAACTGCTGCTCTAGTGCATTAATCTACACCGCGTATGTAAATCAGCAGGGCTAAATGAACTTGTACAGTCTTCCAACACTGGTGACTTTACTGAGCACCTGTTTGAGCTAATGATCTGAAGCCAGATTCGCTACGAAAGCGCAGATGCATTTTAAATGAACCTCAGCTTTGATGGATCCGAGTTCTGTGGCCTACCACGCGGTTAAACAGAACGGTGGTTAATGCTTCGCTGTTGGAGAACTATGATACTGCTATTTTAGAGATGTGGAGCAGCCCACACACGGATAAGAGTGGATCTCATCACCTGTTAGAGCATGCTTAATAGGCCCTAGTGATGAGTCAATGATCAGACATTTGAGTGCATTTGAGTGACATAATCAGAACACCGAGCCACATTATGCGGTCAAACCCATCACTAGGATGACATGTTTCAGGAGCCATGTATTTCACTGCTGTAGTGCAAAAACTCCCAGTCTTTTTGGCATTTGATTTGGTAAGTTGGTATGAACTGAATGGACCAGTATCAAACCCTGGTCTACACCATGTTTTTTTACAATGGACACAACCTTAATCTTGTCATGGCCTGGAAGGCAAACTTTTTAAAATAAGAAATTCAGTTTAATTTCTAATTAAATATACTTTTTAATTCTTTTTAATTTAAAATACAAATCTATTAGTTTTTTATCAAATCAAATTTGAAATATTTGTCACAGTCTGCTACAAATATCTGGCAGGCATGTGTAGATATTGTATAATGATGTGTTTTTTGTTAGCCTATAATGCTATAGTTGCTAGTTTAAGCTAAGTCTGTGTGCATCAAAGAACATTTTAGATAAAGGGGCCTGGAAATTTGGCAGTGCTTTTCTGTGGACAATATGCAAACTGTGCTGGAGCAACACGTGCCCCTTAAAGGAATAGTTCCATGAAAAATCTTTTCCACTTACCCCAGACGTGGTCAATCAGTCAAGACATGATTTGTGCCCAAATGTTGCTTCTTGAGTTTAGCACTGGAGATATCAGGCTAATGTCACCCAAACAGCTGAAACTGTTTCCATGTTTCCAATGTTTGTGTAGTTTTATGTACCACAGCTAATTTATGCAATGCTTTGAGGACAAATATATGTAAATGATATCTGTTCTTATTGGCTGCCCTGCACTGTGTCTAATTCAAAGAGCAATCTAGGCTAAAACAGAACTTCAGTGGCTTTTAATGTAAAATATTAAGTCAATTTTGGCTTGCCTACAAATATAATTCAATAAAAATGTAAAAAAAAAATGTGAAAAAGTGTGAACACATGTCAAAGGCAACATGCATGTACTTGTGAAGAGCTCTGAAGCTTTGTTGGAAACAGACCAAGACATGATGTGCAAACTGTAGCCATCTGCATATGGCTGTACTAAATACTCCCTGTCACGAAAGGTGTTGATCCTGTGCCTTAAGGCTTTGGGTTTACTGTACTTTGGTGGATGGCTTCTGTCACTGGTGCTAATTCTCTCCTTGATTTCACAGAGTTGGGATCAGGCCTGTAATCCTCTCACACACCCTCATCCCTCTGACGCCCTCCCAGGCCCACAGATGTGCTAAAACCATACACAAATACAATGATAATATCTTAATCACTGCATAATCATACTCCCGCAGAGATACTAATTTGCGATTTTTAATCTCCATCTGAACAATAGTGAGCAAACATTGTCCTCACACACTGGATTACTGATTCTAACGCTACACTTCCATTCAGAGTTACACATTTACATAACACAGCAAGCAAAATACTGAGTAGTAGTTTCAAAATGGCATTACGAACGAATTATGCGGCCTTTAAATTCCTTCTTTTTCCCTCCGAGCCAGCGACCCGGTTTGGTCAAATGTTAAAGTCGCACTTGACTATTCATATTGTATCACTTGCAAGCCTGTGGCATTCAGTGTTATGCAACTAAGCAATTAAAATGATTCTAAATGTAAGAGAATATGGTGGGAACGTGGAAAGCTACAAAACTAGAACACAAGATACATCATGTCACACAGTAGAAAACATTTAAAAAGTGTTTGTAAGAAGTCAAACTTTCCTTGCTTACTATCTGACCATGTTTTTGCAACAGCGTCATTGCATGCTATGAATAATTCATCTCTAGTGTGCCTTGCTGCCTTACACAGGACTGCGTCCAAAGGTCAGGACTTTTGATTATCACATGATGCAATAACCAGACCTAAACAATGTTCGAAACACCTGCTCATTCAACATTTGTTGCTAGAATGGAACAGCAGCCCACTCTATTGGCAGGGCTTTTCTATGAACATTATACAAACTATGTTTGAGCAATTGAACACCTGTGTGAGCAATGGGGACTCCTTAAAGGAACAGTTCAGTGATAAATCTCTTTCACTTAACCCAGATATGCTAAGTCAGCCAAAAAGTGATTGGTGCCTAGATTTTACTTCTTTAGTTTAGCACTGAAGCTACAAATGCAAGTCAATAGTCACCCAAATAGCCATTTTTTTTTCCAAAAAAGCTTCTCCCAAAATCTCTCATCCTCTTCAAAGTAAATCTGTATTCAGGACCGATTTTTCTATACACCGCACTTTTTAAAAGCCATTTTACTGAAGTTCATATATTTTGTTTTTACATGACTATTTCCCAGCTCTTTTTATTTATTGGTTTGTTATTTTTTGGCATGCTTTGAGACCTGATATGCTGTACTATCTTGAGTTGTCCTTTATTTCTTTAGATTGTTTTGAATCACCTTGTTGCTGCAAAAATACCATTTTATGTTGGTTAAACTGTCTTTGGCATATTGAGTAGATTAAATTAAAGAAATGGGAACAAATGTTTTACTGCAACACACTGCAAAGAGCCTAAAGATACAAGGAGCCTAGATAAAGGAGTTCCAACCACTCAGCATTCAGCACCACCAGTATACTGATCACCGCCTGATCATCTGGGATCACCTGCACCTGTTTCTTCACTGGTTCAGGCCTTAAGTTAGATGGCTTTGTTTTGTTTGAATGATTCATACGTAGGTCACTGTGTGGCTTAATGAATAAATAACAGGTAACTGGTCAGAAACAGTTGCTGGACTGAGAATAGGAGCCAAAAACTTTAAAAGGCCTTCAGAAAGGATGGCTGGAGAACTATTCCTCAAGACTGCAAGAATAAATACAAGAAAGTCTGGCTATTTGGAAGCAAACTATGAAGAAAACATGAATAAAACCTCAGTGGAAATGGACTGGCTGCAGGTGGGTTGCAGGCTGGAAAGGTGAATATAAGTAAATGTGCTGTTTTTCTGAAATCACAAAAATAATGAATTCAGAATCAACTGTCTATAGACTATGGGTGGTTGAGTACATTTCCGCACATTAATAGTATTTACAAACCACAGCAGTCTGGGCTCTTTTTTCTACTGATGTTATCTTTGAGCACAGCAGATAATGTTTTATAATGTGTGTGTATATGGATAGATTTGTAATAGATAAATAAGTTTGAACTAGATAAATACGTTTGAACTAGATAAATAATCATATCATTTCAATGATCTCATAATGTGAATTATTTGATTGCCTGTATTGAAGATGCTTTCACCCTTTAAAATATTTGATATATTGTAGATGCATTACAATAGACATCACAAACCTCCCTGTTTAGAAAATGACAGTTGTGAATGCACACTGCTGGAACACACGTCTCGAGGACAAGAATCGAATTAAGAATCAAACGATGCTGATTTTGAATTTTGTTACCCTAAAAAAATTAAATCTGTTTGAGCAATCCTAAAACCTGTTGTTTAAGGCCCAGTCACTGGGGAGTTATCAGCCTTCCAGGCTCCTCCCATCAGTCAGTCTCATATTAGCAAATGTTGAACCCTGCTCATCCGTTTGGTGAAATGTATGCTGATGAGTAACCTTAGTCAGATAATGAGAAGGAAAGTGCGCCTGGCCCTTGGGGACTTATTCTGCATCGGAGTCCCCCCCTCTAGTCTTTGTTCGAGAAAATTCCTCCCTGTCTGTGATCATTGCTCGGCTGCAGATTATGAGTCTTAATCAGAATCCTTCTTAGAAGTGGTCCTAAAGCTTCTCTGTGTCCAGCCAACTCTCAAACCTAGATAATTACTCCAGCAGCTGTGGAGGCAAGTGTGAGAAAAGACGGTCAAGCCTACCACATGCCAGCTCACTGGGAGACTTGGCTACACGCTCTCTGAAGCATTCTGCTGCCCGCAAGCACTTTGAGCCCCTTTTAGAGTGTCCGTATTCCACATTTTTCTTGTAATTTCAGTTCGTTATTTCCTCTGAGGTCCACTTATGACGTGTGTGTTCTTATGCAACAGAAGCAGCAATTTACTTTTACATGACCATTTTTCTAAACCTCTTTATCCCTTCGAGTTAAACAGGTTCTTTGTTGCTGTGACTGGAACAGCAAGGATAAACAAGACATTTTTGTTTTTGTTGTTTTGTATACTGCTTTGCAAATATCAGCTGTATGTATATTATTCTTAATATATAAAGAAGTAAATCTGGTTATATGTATTAATACTAAAAAAAAAAAAATTAAGTTGTTGTGCAAATTGGATCTGGTATCATTATAAAAAAGTTGTTGGTTGGGCTCCCATTTACTGGCAAGATTTCATGCAAAAAGTAGTAATCAGGGTGAAGGGGAAAGAGCTTCCTAAAGGTCTTCCAAATACACTGACATGGAGATACAGAGCAGTAGAAAACACCTTAAATATCTCTGGAAAGTCAAAGAAACCACAAATAATGATAAAGAAGGTACAAGAGAAGCTGGCAGTCACTAAAAAAAAAACTAAAAGAAGAGCAACTAAAAGAAAGAGCACAGAGAGGTACATGTAAAAATGTGCACACTTAGTCAAAACTGTTTCACAAGAATATTCTTTGGTGAAAATGAAAATAGAGTTCTTTGGGAATAATTCATCTCAACACGTTTGCTGGGTATGATCTCAAGATCACAGAAGAGAAGTATGGAGGTAAGTGCATGGCGATATGGAGCTGCTTCTCTACAAATGCAAACATGAAACATGAATGGAGTGATGTACCTAGTGATATTTGTAAAAAGGATGTTCCAAAAAAGCCAACAACCCCAATCACATAGCCAAATAAACGCAAGACTGGTTTCTAAAGCATGCAACAATTTTGAAATCATGAGTCCAAAGGGGGCACCCTCATAATCATAAGGAATTGAAGACGTTTTGCCTAGAGAAATGGGCCAAAACTGAACGACAATGCTGCCAGAAGCTAATTACTGTAGATGTCTCGCAGCTGTAATTGCCAACGGCGGCTTTGCAGCAGAGTACTAACGTTATGCATTTGTGGTGCCTGAGGACTTTTTCTCTTTCAGTTTAGTTAAACATTTCTTTGTTGTTGCTTATCCATGCATACTTTGTCAAAACACATTGTGTGTTGCACAATAACTGTTCCTGTCACTGTAAATCATTCAAAAAGCAGTCTGGGCAGCATATAGCACTTCATATAATTCCATGCACTGGGAGTGAATGGTTCTTGAACAGTGTTTACATAGTACATCAAACTCTTCTGTTTCAAGTGTTGAGCAGTTGGTTTTGTCTTTTTTCCAATACATCGGGTCTTAAAACTGTTCTCTGCAGGCTGAGGGAGGTGTCAGAGCTGTAACCTGACTGGCAGCTGAGAGTGGCTCAAGGACGTCAGTTTCAGTTTTAAGCGTCAGATGTAATCAAAGACACAGGGGCTTATGCAAGGATTTGCCCCTAAAGCTGCCATGCTGTCCAGTTAATTAATGCAATGGACGACCTCTAATCTTTAGCCTTTACTAAGACGACTGATGGAGAGCCGAGGTCAGTAAATCACACCCTCCTGCCCTTTCTGGCAAAGCCCAGGGAAACCACAACCAGCACGTTATCTCACGATCAACTTATGGCGGATTTCACACAGTGTTGATTCCTAAGCTGTACCAGGAACACTCGTCCAAGAATCTTTGGCAAGACAGTAAGTCCCTCTTGTCTTTTGTGGTCGCACCGTGCTTTGTGCAGGATGTAACCTAATTACAAAGATCCATTACATAGCAGGAGCTGTTTCAAACTCACCACACAGGTTTGTAGACTTAGCATAAACACTAATGTGAAGTACATTAAAGATGATCCCAACACACAATGGTGTAATTACGGAACAGATCACTCCAACTCTAGGCAACCAAATGTTCCAGTTTCGCTGGGCCAAAATACCGCCATGTTCAGCCTCAATGCGAGAATCAGCACAATGAGCTGCTCTCATGCAAGTATTGTGTAGGATTTAATAGCGGGAAATAATAACAACCACCTAACAAGGTTTCCTTAAATACAAGCTAAATATACACAGGCCTGTGGCACGTTAAGCACATGCTACATCAGCACTCCTTTTCAGTCTGTTGCAATGGAGTTTGGTGGGCTCGTTATGGTTATTTTCTGGTACATTATGTCCCCGGTGTGTGCTTTCCTGTCTGGTGTATTTCTCTGAATTAGGTGTCACTTGCTGTGTTTCTGCCAGAGGCAATAGCCTGTGTAATACTACAGACAAGAGAGGAAGCAACAGTCACAATAATGAGCAAGAGGCAGGGGCCAGTTCAAGCGCTCAGCAGGATCTCTCTAAACATACAGCTCAAGAGAACTTATTATATCATGATTATTTATCCTACACCTATGAACATTTCTATTTTCATGTGCTAGTCTGGAAGATCCATACGTAGGGAAATGAAGACGCAAAGACTAATGAACCAAAATTGCTCTCTCTGAGTCCGTGACATGGCAGAGCGCCTCAATAAGCTAATTAATTCATCTCTTAAAATGCACTGATTTGCATGCGAGGCATCATTTCAATAATTCAATAACACAATCACGCAACACCATGAAATATTTTAGATGCCGGGCTGCTGGCAGTACGGATTTTGAGTTGTTTTTTGTCGAAGTGCGCCCGTGGAGCGAGCGGTGTGTGAAACCTGGTCTGCTCGGATGCTGCTGTTTGTGGGTTGTTTTGGTGTGTCACGGCGCGGTCAGTTCGAAGGAGTCATGGGGGGATCAGAGTGGAGCATGGGTACACAGGTGCCCTCGGGGGAAGAAACAGCAGGTGTCCGGCATTCTGCCTGCACTGCTAATTACTGCGCCGCTCATGTGCTGAATGTAGACTAACTGCAATCATGCTTGCTTTTGGTCCACCGTTGTTGCTGGTTATTTCCTTTCTGGCACCATGTTCTTGTTTACCTCAGTTGTTAAAATCTTTGGTCTGGAATGTTTTGAACACCTTGGCCTAAGCAAACACTCACTGGACCTATTACTAGACACCTGTACCTTGCTTGTGTGCAGTCAGCTCAGTTTGTTAGTCAGTCCTTCATCATTAAACATTTTCTGGGGCCTGGAAAATTTGGGTGGTGGACCATTCTCAGCACGCTACCGACACTGACATGGTAGTAGCATAGTAGTGTGTTTATTGTTGGGACGAATGTATCAGGCACAGCAGTCTTGCTGGAGATTTATCCTTGCCAGGGCCACGACAACCAAATAGTCTCTAGTCAGCAGACCAGTGATGGGGTGGAAGTTGGAAGAGTAATTGTGTATGACAACAAGTGAGCTATTATTCGCAACTGTATATCAGTAGTAACATTGCGTGGATTAGTCAACTAGTAGTTGGTACTGTGGCTAGTGGTCAGCAAGTCAAGGTCAATGTATAAAATAAAGCATCAAAAACAATAATACATTCCAAGGAGGAAAATTCAGAAATCTGCTTTTTCTGCAAAACACAGACCCTAAGTGTATTACTAGTATGGAAATAAAACACAACAGAAACCAGTTGTGTAAAGGAGTCTCCTAACTGTATAGATTTTAAGAATTGCTGTATTAATAACACAATCTCTGGTGTACTGTTTGGCAAAAATGCGAGGATCGTTTACTTGCTACTAATGGCTTCCTGCTTAATTCTTGAATTATTTTGAAAAATAAAGTAGTGAAATCTTTTTCAGTACAGCAACTATTTCTCACTCTTAATGTTATTTGATGCGGGGGAGTGACATGCTTGCTACTAGATTGCATTTAGATTGAATGTTTCCAACCATAAAAGGGAAGATCCTGAAATGTGTGGTGATTTTAACAAGCAGTTCACGTCAACTAGCCTGTGCAACTTGGTGAACAGTATGTCTGAGACTAAGACTGTGATGCATATCTCTCACCTGAAAATGTAACATTTGTCTAGGCCTAGAAGATGCTAAGAAAATACTCTTCACTGGCACCTTGGGGCATGAGAACAATTTCCTGGTAATGTCAACTAGATGGCTGCTAAATACAGTGCAACTGTGTCCAGTCAGCCTGTAAGGTAGGCAGAGCTCATAAAGTGGCTAGTGAGTGAAAGCACTAGGGAGGTGTTTCTAAATAAATAGATGGTCGGTGTATCCGCAAATAAATGCTTTGACATGTTGAGAGATACACACTGCTAAATTAGGATTGGATCATTTCCTTAAAAATATAAGAGTTGTGGCAGGGCGCATAACATTTCTCTCATGTAAAACTCATGAGATGCAGTCATGTGCTGCAAAAAAATGGGAACTTTTCATATGATTACATAATACCCCCACCAGAGGATTTTGCAGCTAGTTTTTCATGGTATGCACCCAGAATATTGAGCGGTATTTGAGCGAGTACTTTTAATATGGCTCTATTTGGTAAATCAATATGGGTGAGCCAGAGAGATGAGTCAAATCATTCCGCCATGCATGAGCATGAATAATTCAAAAGTGATCCACCAAACAGGTAAACAAAGGCCAGCTTCCGTTGATTGGGTGTCTGCAGCTCACCCCTCGGGGCTGCATGTTAGCTGCTTGAGATGACATCGTTTTGTTCTGAAACTTTCTCTCCCCCCAAAATTTGCAAACATGGCTGGGATTGTTTTTCTGTCTCCCGGCTGATGATGAACAGTGTGAATGCAGAACTGGCTGAGCCTGAAACAAGCACCTAGGAGTTCATTTCATCTCAGTGATCCACCCTGAAATACCGGATGCATGATAATTCCCTGACTTTGTACCTTTCATCAACAGGCTTTGCACAGCTCCAACGGTCTGGCATGCAATTATTATCACCAAATAATGACTTCATAATCGATTATTCTATACATAGCTGTGTGTTCTGAGGTGAGCCACAATTAATCTGAATATGGAATGCGTCTTTTCAAACATGGCATGTGCTAATGCATCAAACGGTGCACTCGAAGTTCTCCTCAGCGAGCATGAAGGTATTCAGCAGACTGTGCTGTTCCCTCAACAGATGGATTTCTGGAGGTTTTAGAAAGGGAAAAGTAATGTGGTGGGTCATGATCAAGGACAAAGGCAGTAAAAGACCCCTTTTTCTAACCCATACAAGACTTTTACCTTTTGCAATCAGCACGCTCCAGGACAGGGGCCAATCCCTCAATTCCTCTGCTACTCAAATTGCAGAGGCAAAAACTATTCGTTGCATCAAATGGGTCAGTTCGACCAGCCGGCACACAAGAGACAGAAGACGAACCCTGTGTATTTGTGCACAAGGACCAAGAAGAATATTACTGACCTGAGAGCAAACTTGCATTTTCACTCATAAACAATTCATGGCCATCTGAAAAGTAAGACGAAACCCACTATGCGATGCCGAGAGTCCTTCCCATGCTGCTCAAAACACATATTCAGCTCCTACATTTCAAAGACCAGCTTCTTTCTGATTGTTTAATCAAGTGGTATTTGACATTTCTCTATGTTTACTGCCCTCTTTAAAGGCCTTAAGGCTAAAGACAATTTAACATTAATGAGATCTTTATGGATTGATTTCAAAAATGAATCATCAGTGCCAGTCTATGCTCATGCCTAGTCAACACACCCACATTCATGATTAAATTTGTATTTAAAATGCTGCGACTGCATTGATCAAGTGCAAATCCTGCAGGCCTAAAATGTTCACTCATACTGAAGCCAACGAAAGCGTTAAGCTTTGAAGGGAAAAGAACCTTCACCTGCTCAGACCCTCAAACTGACTTCAAACACATAGAAACTTGTACTAATTGTACGCTAGTATTGCATTTCACAGTGCAAGTTCAGTGATAATTTCTCTTGAATCACAAGCATCTGTGTAGATGCAGGCAATCCCTTCAAGTGACAGCATCCTAGATATAGGTCTTATCTGTGAGGCAGGCAAAGAAAGATAAAGTGTCACACAGGGCATGCACAGGGTCTGCCAAGAGGACACTCGCTCACCTTGAGAGCTGGAAGACCAGCTTCCAGCCTGCCCTGGGGCAGTTTTACATCAAACTCTGCCAACTGGCCAGTCTGTGGATCATCCCAGAAATAAAGCTACCCAGTGTTGGTCTGGCTGACTTAAGAGGACATGAAGGTCCAAAACTGAGATATCATCTCTCCAGACACAGAAGAGCTACTCCTTTAGGTCAACACTGTCACTGTTAATATAAATTCCAAACAATAAAGACCTGTCTGTGCTTCCAGACCTCATTTCATTAGTGGCAGTTAGCTGTTTTGAAACTAGTCAAGCAAATACAGACCCTTGTTTCAGTGGTCTGTCAAAATCCGTGTCTCATAATACGCCACCAGAATGCAAGAATGCCTTGATGAGTTCATAATGAGTCGCTCAAAATCCAGCCTGCTTCAGATATGAGAATGCACAACTAGGTAAATGCATGTAACCACAAAGTGTGAGATATAAAACACTCAGGAATTATTTGAACTAGCAGGCTGTAGCTATGAGCTCTGTAGTCATTAGTTCTGGTGTCTAGGCATATGACAATTTTTTCTTTATTTTTCTTTTACAGTACTGAATAGGCATGTCTATACTGCACATTCAACATTTCATATGTACAATTATATCCACACACACACACACCTACGAATCAAAGAATCAGTTTTGTGCATGGCAGTAATCTCTCAACAAGTGTACGGTTGTCCTTAAAGTGCTATTGTAGCTTTCCTGCAAGAGGCCAGTTCAAGAGCCGGAGTGATCCGCTCATGCCGATGCTGAATGCTCAAGCTCTTTGGTCAAATGGCCCCCTGCAGAGAAAGACGTTGACTAATGACCCATGTTTGGAGCACCGCTGAGAGAGATGTGCCTGAACGCTGCAAGAGAATACCTTTCATACATTATCGTGTGTGTGCACGTGTTTGTTTGTTCTAATTCTACCCCTGCAGACAACCCCGCTGCTGCAACCTCTGTGAGCCTGATTGTCTCTGTGGCTCGTCTCTCCCCACCTGTTTCTCCAGGGGTCTGTGAAGCAACTCACATCAGAGGGGATTATTTGGAGACAGACCCCGCGACGAGGGCTCTCCAAGGCACTCCTGCAATTCCATACGCAGCTGCATTGTTCTGGGGCCTGGTGGCATCTGTGTGGCCATTTCTGTGCTGCCACCTCCTCCTTGCATGACTGCCTCTCTGCCTTTCCCACTGGCACAAATAGATGAACAGATTTCCGCCTCATAAACAAGGCTGTGGTTCCACTCTGCCTGTGTCTGAATTACGTTTAATCATCTCCTCGTGCAAATATCGGCTCTCTCCATCAAACACCGTGCCTATTCTTATTCTTATGCGGTAATTATGTTGATGATGACAGCAATAATGGTGGAGGGTGTCATTAGTTTTATCAGTGGCATTATTATGAGCACAGCTGACTCCAACAACCTGTGACTAGCCAACAATTTCAATTCATAACCAACTGAAAGCATTGGCTGAGTGGTTAAGCAACTCAGAGCTTAATTTTGCATTAATAATGGAATGAGAGGCGAGAAGCGTCAGATGATCTACACCAGCGACACGGACCAGTTTCATGTAAAATACTATTTTCATGGACTGGGATAGATACATCTAAAACCAAAGTGCGTTTGTTTTTTACTCATTTTTTGCTAGTTTGTGAGCTAAATTTTTTTAATGTACTGTATCATGTGACTGAGACGAGTGGTTTTTTTTTTCAAAATAAAAGATCTTTTAGACTTTGATAATCAATAAAAAAACAAATACGGTACCAAATGACTTGTGGACCGATACCGGTCTGCGGCACGGTGGTTGGGGACCTCTGATCTACATTATATATCTTTTAATTAATGAATCTAGTTTAGCTGCACACATTGCTGACAGATGTGTAACTGCACCCAAACAGCTTGTATGTCTCCACGGAAAAGCATTGCCAATGGACTAGGACACTCTGGAGCAGCTACACATGAGCCTAGGATTACCATGCCCAGTGTGAAGCGCTGGCTAGATAGATATGGATTCCCCGTAGCATTGTGGAGCAGTGTGGAACTGCGTTCTCTACAGTAATTGAGCTCCATTCAATACCTTTGGGGTGAGTTAAACTGGAGTTTGTCACCCAGAACTAATCATCCAATATCAATGCATGACCTCACTAATGCTCTTGTGGCTGAATGCAACCAAACTAAGTCACAGCAAAGTTTCAGCATCTATTGTAAAGCCTTCTGAGGAGAGTAAAAAGCTGATACTGCAGCGAAGCCCTTAAAGAAAAGTCACATATATGCTGAAGTGTCTAAAAACCATGTAAACACGTGGGAATGTGATAGATCATATTGCATAAAATGAGACCATACATTATCTTACGTTTTACATTTGTAATCACACCTTTTTCATATGTCATCCTGCATTTTTTACGTTTGTAAAAAATAGCATGTAAGATTTGAAAAACGCAGAGAAAGCCGTTCATACAGTCAAATTCATGCTTATCTTGAAGACTCATCTTGAAGAGCATCCTCCTCTCCTAATATCCGACACCTCTAATTCCCTAACGTGCTTAATTGCACTTACTCTGTTTTTTGCTGCCTAACCTCCCGCTCTTCTCCTTGAAAGAAAACTAAAACTGACCGAACTGATGAAGTTTTAAGTGTTCATGGGATTACCATGATACTGCCGCTGGAATTGTTTTTCCCCACTTGTAAGTTGCTTTGGAGAAAAGTGTCTGCGTTAATGAATACATAAATGATTGTAATGACTGTGTTTTTCTCTACAGTGTGCCATGTCTCAACAAACTACCATGCATGACCTTGTTTGAGAACTGAATTATGTAGAATATTGGAAATGAAAAATCTGCAAAATTACCTTTTAATTGCCTCGATTTCTGAAGAAAGGGTGTCTGTGCGATTACGCTTCACGTCCAAATGCATTCTTTCATACCTACTGTCACAAGGTCAAATAAGAGGCGTAGAAAAAATCTTGTTCAAAACCAGTTCTTGTCCATATATCTAAATATTAGATTTTAAACATGTATGAAGGGTCACACTGTTGGGATTCTTTAAATATAGCATTATTAAATCCTGCAATCCAGCTAACAGCAGCTTGGTAGCATATTATATTAACCTGCCTAGCTCTAGTCTAACTATGCAGAGCAAATTTGAAACTCAACATCAAGAGTCAAAAGAAAATTGTCATTAGGCTGACTGGAATTTTGCAAGTTCTGTGTATCTTTTGTAAAAATGAATGCATTTGTGGGCGCTGCATGGATACGTCAGATGGTGAGCACTAATACGAGTGTTTGATGTTGCCATAATAAAAAAAAGGCTCTTTGAGTTGTGAGGCACACATCCACAATTACAGCCTTTCTACAGCACAAGCTATACACAGCTCTCTCTCTCTCTCTCTCCCTCTCTCATCCCACGTTCACACATTCTACTCCCCTCCATCTCTCAATACGAGCTCTTTAGCATTCTGCTTTGGCACCTCAGTGTCAGTGTCTCCCTCACCACACAGAACTACCAGCTAATGCTGAGGCTAGACAGGCTGCTTCGATCATATTAAGAAAATGTGAAGTTAACTTACTAATTCAAGATAAGACTAGGCTGTAGTCCGGTCTGTGAGCACAACTGTATTCAATCTTTCACTCAAAAGAATAAATACATAAGCAGCCTTGTTTTATGGAAAACATAGGAAACCTGAAAATGTGTTTCTGCAATGTTTATTTCAAAGAGAAAAATCAGATTAAATATATTCCACCCTTCCCGATCCCCAATATTCTCAGCCACGAAAAACAGCAATTTGAATGCACACAACAAATCAACAATGCTGTTTACAAACATGAATTCATCCCAAGAACCTATTCACCTTAAGCAGGCCGTTTACTGGTACTAAGTACAGCAATTAGCTGAGTGTAACAATTTCAGATCTACTCCCACATGCAACAAGGGTGGCTGGCCTCATTCTCAATAGCTGGAAGTCACAGAAAATGATCAGTTCTGTATAAACCCCTCTTGCTAATGTAGTCTTGCTGAGAGATCTACCAGAGCCAAACGTGGAACAAAAACAGGGAAAATCTGGAGAACCACAGCAACACAAAGGGCCAGGGCCTTTTAAAGTAGGATCTAAGAGATTGTAACGCAAAAAAAGAGCAACACAACCATTTGGGTCAGATTCAGTTCAAATATTTATATTATAGTTTACATGAGAAGGATGCTTTTAAGTGAGAAGGAGTAACGAGCTTCAGGGTGAGCTAGAGCCAAAACAACAAACAGAACCACAGCTAACCACTTCACAGTACTTCTTTGCAGGATAAAGAAAGAAAACAAGCCTATTAACCATCTCCCTCGGTCAAACACACACAGAAACAACGGGTATCAAAAATCAAAAACAACCCCACTTCTACTGCTCCCGTAATTCTTAGGTGAGATTACTGAGCACAGTAAACACATGGGCCACTGAGCTTAGGAAACAAAAACAGTGTGAGACATGATGACTGACCTGGCGACTGGCTTTACAACAACTAAGGTAATCCTCTGATAGCTTATAGTAATTAGGTCAACACGGCGACATTGGTTAAGGATTAAAAATCTACAAAAATTCGGCGAATTGTTTTAACTGCTGCTGCTGCATGGTGTCTGGTGCTGGTCATTACTTTTCAACATTACATCGTTATCAGTGACCAGCGGTGAAGCACAGTAACTCCAGTATCCTGCATGAAGTAAATCACCCCAAAACCGGAAAAATACTTGTAGGAACTTTTTAATGGAACGAGAGGTGAGAAGCAGTCAGATGATCTACACCAGCGCCACGGACCAGTTTAATGTAAAACAGTATTTTCATGGACTGGGATAGATACATCTAAAACCGAAGTGCGTATTGGAAATACTCTGCCTCAGTGACTGATCCATCACATTCTATTTCTTGGCAAAGTTGGTCCCTACCCCTGGCCATTTTTCCAGCTTCCAACATGTACATTTCAAAACTGACTATTCATTTGTGTATAGTGTAATATGTAACGTGATAATCAATGTTATTCGTGTCATCTGTCAGTGGTTTTAGTAGACATTCCTCACTGTGTGTTCTTCTCTGTTCTTCTCTGTTCTCATGGACTTGAAGCATCATCAATCATGGCCCAAGCTTCCAGTACAAAAAAACCCAAGAAAACAGCTGCACCAAGTACAGGTTGACTTTCCAGCATCCTCTGGACTCCCGAGCGGAAAGAGAGTCTGTAGTAAATAAATTCCGTACTGAGGAACTCCCTATGTATGCTGGCAAGAACTTAGTGTAAAACATGCCCTAATTTCCAACATATTATGAATTTAACCTCTACTCCAGAAGGTATAAAATACCATGAATTAAAAAAATAGAAAGTAGGGCATGTGTAAATTGTTAAGAAAGAAATGTTTGTACTGGGTTCATTAGTTACATATTTGAAGGCCAAGAGAACTGACTCCAGTGCAGAAGTAGCTGGCTAATGTTTCAATTCCCTACTGCCTTCTCTCTAACAATATAAGATGCTCACATAAACAGGCATAGGTGTACTGTTGTCATTTTGTGTTAGCTTAGTCAGATATCTGTAAAAACAAAAAGACTACCTACCAAATACACTTTCTCAAGTCCCCTCCAAAGACAGGGCATAACAACGAATTAATAGAGCTTCTTGTTCAGGAAGCTTTCACATTAGTGAGATAAATTGCTTATATGTTTTACTTTAATAACCTATTTTAACAGCATAAAGGGAGCCCTAATGATTCGTCTCATATTATAATAATATAATGGCTCTCCCACAAACACAGATCTCGCTCTAGCCCCAAAAGCTCTTATCCCCACAAGCTTTTCTCATTGGTGAAATTAAAGACATTCCTGAATGATAATGCTATGTGGATTTAAGCCATGCCATAAATTCTCTCTTTTTGTTTACAGACTGCTTTCTATCTCCACTGAAAATATGGAAACAAAAGGAAAATGAAGGCTTAAATCTAGTCCCGTGTTTATATAGGCTTGCTGTAATCCTTCATCCTTTGGAGGAATCCTGCAGAAAGCTGTCATTTGGTTGCGGGCCTTGGTCGGCTAAACGCTCTGGAAGTGTTGAATATGCAGAGCTATCCGCTGGGCTGCGTCAGTGATTATGGGCAAACTAATAGAACTCCTGCTCTGTTCTCTCCTCCACGACCTCTGACTCACTCGCTCCTCGTTTATAACCCCTCGGCTGTTTATCATTCCCCACAACAGAAAGCTCCGGATCTCTCCCTCTCAATATCCGAGCCGAAGCCACCGAAGACCCCAGGCGCATACACTTCTGTGTGGGAGAGTGTTTCCGAAGAAAATCTGACAAGCTTCACCCGTGAGCATCAGTGTGTCAGAGGAGAACGGGCATCATCTTTTGAAAGTCGTGATGGTTGGTGATGGTTGTACCGTGGAAGCACAAACAGGCAGGTGGAGAGGGAGCGTCTGAAATGGTACTTTATGGCTACAGGTATTGCAGATCACTGTAAGATGAGAAGCAGTAACTAGAAGTACTTCTACCTTCTGAACTGCACTCTGTTGAAATTAGTAATAATCCAAGATCAGCTCAGCCTTACAGTGATTGCCTCCTGGGCAAGAGTGTTATTAGGCATGATGCAAGGCCTCAAGTGGCTTATTGCTTTTATAAAACAGAAACATGAAAAATACATAATGTTTCAACAAATCATTTGTGTGATTATTAATAGTAATTACAATAAACAGTCTTCTTGTTGTAATTGTTGCAACCAGGCACCCATGAACAGCTGGAAGAGGACACATGCCTTCAGTCGCCTATGAGTGTTTATTGCTGAACGTTTGAACTTTTGGTGATATATTCTTCAGTGACCATTTCAGTGCAATTTCGTGTCTTTCCAGCACAAATGGCTTTGTATGTCCCTTTTCCCACACTGAGGTTTAAATCTCAAATGGCCTACTACTCCCTGCACACTTAAATATCCCTGCACTTAATAATTTGGGATTCAGCCACATCTGCATAATTCCATACCAGTCAAGTAATGGACTTTTTAGGTTTAAAAGGCAGACTTTTTACGTTGAGCTTACATTGTACACTAAATAAAGAATTGGGAGTAATTAAGATTTAGCAAGTAGGATATTTAGTTTGCAGATTTAGGACATTTTATTGCAGATTTACAGTACTTTCAAATCCCATGACATTAATAGGGGAGCCATTTAGCCTGTTAGTTATATTTTACCTCAATAGCTTGCTAATTAGTCTATTTCTTACTTCCTCTATTAATTCACAGGCTCCTGTGAGCAGAATAACCATCAAAGATTATTCCATTCACAGCACAGTGTTTTAGTGACTTGCACTAATGACACAGAATAGAGTGGTTTTGATAGGTGTGTGGATATTAAGTATTTTACAATGACTTCAGCCAATTAGATTTTGAAACTTGAAAAAGTTTTATGATAATAATTATGCTTTTAAATTATACACTAATATATGTCCATCATTACATGACAAAAAGCATGCTACTCTTCATTTCTGTGTTAACACTTAGAAATGGCAGTCATGCCATTGATGACATGGCAAAAGCATGGTGTCATTTTATATTTATTATTCCTCATAATTATAGTTCACTGAAGTCGATAAATTCTGGGGAAACTGCAGATTCTAACGTCTTAATCTGTACTGCACTGTATGCTTGCCATTAGTCAATGACATTTTTATTATGATTTGATTTTTTTGAGAAGTTATTGTGTGAAGTGTCACATTGCAAAAAATAAACTTTCTTTACACTCTCACCATCTGTCAATGCGAAATACATATTAAATGTAAGTGTTATTCATTATGCAGCTTTAAATAGAGCAAAATTACAAGAATAACTCGAGACTTCAGAAGGTTAACAGAGCAATTAGAACACAACCAAGTCTAATGTCAGTCTGGCTTAATGTTTTCTTTTTTAAATGCGAGCAGTTATTCTATCCACGGCAGCTGACAGCCTTTCTTCAAGGGCAATAATACAAGTTTCTTAGGACAAGCCCCATGTTCGTCACAGGAATCCAATAGCCGCAGATAACCAGCCTAGGGTCTTTAGTTACTCTCCATCACTGTCACCTTGTTTTCTCTTTCAAGGTTCTTCTAGTGTTCTTATTGAAATTTCAGCGTAGGCACTCACATTGTTAAAAGAGATAGAGTCGGTGCACTTTTCCAGAAAAAAAAAAAAAACATGCTTAAAGGACCAATTTTTTTTATCTGCTCAAACTTTGTCATGGTGCTGATTTCACAAATTGTTATTCTGGTCTATTAATGCTACCCTTGCTTATGTCTTCAGCTTGGAAGCTTGCAGAGAAAATGACATTACATGTCATTAAATGCGGAGCTGACGGGAAATTAAAAGCAGTTGACAGTATAAAGGATAAACGCTTGGAATCAGAGGGATGGTTCCTAGAGCCGCCTGATTAAAACGCTGCTCTAAAGGGGTGTGTGGTTGTGTGTAAGTGTGAGAGACGTGCAGTGATGTGTGTACACGCTCTTTAGCGTGTGTAGTGTTTATGGGTATTTCTGTACCAATAAAGCTAGATTCTTTCACACCTGTGCATCACCACCCATCCCTTCATTTTACAGAAGGATATTGCAGCCCATGGCCATTAAAAAGAAGCCTTTACTTGAGAGAAAAAGTCATTAGTGCTGCTTCTATATATGTAATGATGCTGTGGCATTATCACCCCAACTGCTCTATCACAGCTATTTTCCCATATCCCCCCCCACCCTCCCTCTTTCACCCTCTCTCAAAACATCAGGTGACATAAATGGCTTTCCCTCCTGCTGTATGTCCATTGGAAGCAAGGAAACCTCCATCTGGGAGGCCATCTGCCCATGTGCTCCCATTACATGTGTGCTCTTCCAGTCCTAAGTCCTTTTTACTCACAGGTGAGTGGTCAGATACACACACAAACACAGCTGATAAGTTATTTGTACAGCATAACAACGAGGAATATATGAGCATTTATCAGACTAATCCCTCTATACGTCACCTGTTTAATGTGCTCGATTACCATGGGCAGTCATTTTGATATGCTTAAAAAGTAGATAAAAGTGGACAATTATTATAAATTATTAATAGTAGCTGTTGGGCAGCATGTGCGTAATTCCATAGAGAAGACAATTGAAATATGTGAGTACAATAGGCACCCTTTCCTGTTCTGGTTTATACTTTAGAAGGTGTCTGAGAGGATGTCTGCCTAAAGCTGTTCTTGAGTTTCAAACACTGCAATAACATGGAAACACAAGAAACCAGTTCTGATTACTTTTCTTCTCTTTAAGGTTTTCTGATGCGCTGGAAACTGTAATGTTGTAAACAACAAATGTGTATTTACCTGAAAGGCACAGTTAAATGTACTATCAGTTTTGTCATGTTTTATTTTATGTAATTACTTTTAAGTGATGGGGATGTGACAACCTGGCTGTTTTTGCTATTATGATGCAAACACTGAAAAAGAAAATTCAATTACTCAGACTGCTCTGTAAAATATGGTGCCACTTAACAAGCACATCACATTATAGTTTAATGGCCATACTTTTACAATTAAAGCAAATTATTTTATTAAGGTTCTTAAGTAAATCTAATTAAGTTAATGTAAGTAATTTTGGTCATTGAAAAGATATATAAATGCGCAGGTAGGCTCACAAATTACAAATCTCTTTGTATGGGAATGGGATCCGATTTACCGTTCGAAGTCGACTTGCATAATATACGTTCAAACAGGAGTGAACATCTTTAAAATAGCAGCTCCCATAAACAGCACCCGACCTTCTAAGTGGTGCAAGAGAATTGCTTGAATGAGTCTGAATCCTGATGAGGTCATGTGTGGAGTCTCAACTTGCCAAGGTGATATTGATCAAGGCTAAAAACATAGAAGAAAGTAAGAACGCAAAATGTTTTTGACTGACAACTTTTTGCATTTTTTCAGACTGCTTTTTTCGTCCTTCTTATCAATTCATAGTCAATGTCTGGTCCCTGTGCTGCTAGATTTCTCTTACTTTTTCATATTTTCTTTTCAGCATAAACATTTTACCACAGATTCTTTCCTGAGGTAAACTAGTCTCATTTTTGAAAGTGTGAAGTGACCATTTTTCACATGTATACACACCACAGCACAGTGTGAACAGCATGAAATTCTTCGTTTGCATTTAACCCATTCATCCAAGTGCAGCAGCGGGCAGCCACGAACACAGCGCCTGGGGAGCAGTGTGTGAGGGCGATACCTTGATTAGGAGTACCTCAGAGGTGCCACTATCAGTCCTGGGATTCGAACCCACAGCCCTCTGGTCGAACCCACAGCCTTCTGGACCCATAGCCTTCACTTGGATGAATGGGTTAAATGCAAACAAAGAATTTCGTGCTGT
>JBBIGA010000016.1:15917901-15933754 GCA_037576975.1 Alestes dentex | reverse complement strand
CACACACACACACACACACACACACACACACACACACACACACAAATATATATATATATATATATATATATGTATATATATATATGTATATGTAATTTTATATTGCTAAAATTTCATGATGAATGGCCTGACAGAAGTGGCCCAAAATGGAATTGGAAAAAAAAATCCTGTTCCATTATCTATTAAACTATTAAAAGTTAACTCACTTTTTTCCTTCTCCTATAAAGTTACCACACTGATTCAAAAGTTTTGTCTCGACAGCAACAATGATCTGAGCAGCAAGTATTTGTTCAAGAACACTAGAACAAATACACTACATATATACAATATGTGAATGTACATGTACACATATACAATACATTTTGATGTTGTGTGTATTTTGTTAGATTAACTACTTCTAATCAATCTTTCACTATATTAAATACAGTGGATACAGTGTAAAATACAGTAAATATAGTGTTGGGGTTATTGAACATTTCCATGCTTTTTTTGGAATGCACAGAAAATCTACAATTTCCTGTATTTTTATGTAATAGTACTCTAATGTTATATATAGGGGCTGTGGAGCAGTGGAACTGCATTCTCTGGAGTGATGGAGCCAGTGGCGTGTCTGGAGGGGGAGCTTCTTTCATCAGATATGCGAGAGATTTTCACTAGAGTACACTGTGCTTTTCCACTTCGGTAAAAAAATCTTCTTCACTATCTGTCTGCTTCTTTTCCTTTTTCTTCTATTTTTCATTTTATTATATGACATTATATTCGAGGATTTGGGCAGTTCCTGCGTGATGCTTGGTTATTCACCGCATAGGGTCATGTGCTCATACAAAACTAATGCATTCTAGTCCTGCATCAGTGCTGTGAGATCATGACTGACTGTGAAGATATTGTTCATTACCAGCATACATCATCTCACAGAAGAATGGGTTTCCACGTCTTGCATGTTGCAGCATTCAATTACAGTAAAAAAAAAAACTCTAGTAGCAACATATTGCATGTCGCACGTGCAAAACATTACAATTAACTCATAAAGCAGGCGTGTCACTACACTGATCATTTGTTCTGTGCTGCTGGGAACAAATGCTCCATCAAAGTGCTTTTAACCTTCAAGAAAAACACATAGATCTGCTTTATTTTCCTTCACCTAGCCGGATATCCACATAATAAAGTGCTGAAGACATATTCGTGTTTTATGTAATGATACCCAGTTAGGATATCCCACAGCTTCTAAGTCAACTTTTCATTTCTTGTGTATGGAATCATTCCTTGTGGCTATTACCTTTCTAAGGTCCATAAACCTGCTGTAATTGTAGCGAGTTTGGAGCCAGAGGATGTGGCTCAGGGGGAGATGACATGTAATTGGCTATTATACTGTCTGGATTTGGGCCTCAAACTCCGCAAATATGCAAGAATGCAGACCATCAGCAACGACTCAAATACAGGAACAGTGTGTACAGGCATGTGTGTGCATGCACATGTGTGTGAGTGTAATAGACAAAATAAAAGACAAAAATCTTAAACTTGGCCATTTATTTACTGAGGAAAATGGTCCAATATTCTATTCCTGAGTGGTAAAACTATGTGAACCTTAGCTCTCAGTATCTAGTGTGATCCCTGGGTCTATACAGTTACATTTCCGGTAGCTGTTCATCAATCATGTGGATCAGCTTGGAGGCGTTTTAGTCCATTCCTCCATGCACAGCAGCTTCGACTCTGGGATGTTGGTGGTTTTCCTTACATGAACTGCTTGCTTCAGGTCCTTCCACAGCATTTTTATTGGTTTAAGGTCATGACTTTTACTTGACCACCAACACGTTCTTTAAATAAACAGCTCGCCCACTCACACATGTAAATTCAGCAGATAATTGTGCATTAAAATGCACATAAATGTGTTCTCTATAGGGGATGTGTGAACTTTTCTATTTCCACTTGAAAATATGTTTAAGAAGAGGCACCCAAATTTTTGCATGACTCTGTGAAATACATCTCTATGGAACACATCTGTTTTTCAGGGTTTGGGCTAGACCCCTTATTTCCAGTGAAGGACAATCTTAATGCTTCAGCACACCAAGACATTTTGGACAACGCCATGCTTCCAAATTTGTGGACACAATTTGGGGAAGACCTTTTCTATTCCAGCATGACTGTGCCCCAGTGCACAAAGCAAGGTCCATAAAGACATGGCTGGACAAGTTCAGTGTGGAAAAACTTGGCTGGCCCGCACAGAGCCCTGAGTAAATGCTTAATAGAATGTATGGGCACAAAATCCCACAGAAGCACTCCAAAAACTTGTGGAAAGCCTTCAAAGAAGAGTGGAAGCTGTTCTAGCACCAAATGGGTGACCAACTCCATATTAAAATCTATGTACAGGGGGTCCTCGAGTTACGACACAGATCTGTTCCTTCGACAGTGATTTAACCCGAAATTTGGTGTACTTCAAAACACACCCTAGCCTGAGTCACGTACCTATCTAGAACATAACACAGCTAAGCCACAGAAAAAAGTAAATGACATAAATATACTGGACTTTTAACAGTCCAAAATCGCGTAGGTAAGCGTTTTAGGTGACGCCAACTGCCTCATTCATTACATTACTGCGTATTCTGTGTATTCTGTGTCTTACTTTGTATTCTATGTATTCTTCCCACTTAGTCTGTAAGTATGATGCCAACGACGTACACTTAAACACTCACGTCTCAATTTTTTTGCGTTTTTATTGGAGTGAGCGCCGAAACCTTGTATGTCGAGACTGTTTTAACCCGAGGACCCCTGTATTTGAATGGAATGTCATGCCCCTGCTGGTGTAATTGTTGGGCATCCCAACACTTTTGTCCACAGGCCTATAGTGTATTTGTGACTCTATAGCTTGAAGTTGTCCAAAGTCCAACCTCTGTGTGTGAGACAGGGAGTTAGGGTTAGGGTTAGGGTTATGGATGGTAAATAAATGGACAGACAGAAAAACAACTTATCGATGGTGTGATTGGTCTATTGATTGCTTGCTTGATTGATTGTTTGCACAATGTGTTGAGTCAGAACAGGTTTGCTTATAATTTCTTTGTCGGCGCTGATTGCTCGCCAGGGAAAACAGCAGCCTATTACATCGCGGCCCCCAGGACCCAGTGAAATGAAGGCTGATATTTCCTCTTTACATTTTTAAGGTCAGATAAGTCGTTTTCCCAGTGCTCGGGGTGGGGAAACAAAAACACAAATGTCAGTCGGACTTTTGAGCTGTCAGTGATGCGTATCTTATTACTGCTCTCTAAGCTGCTACTTTTTGGTGCCTTTCTTTTTCTTTTCTTTTTTTTTTTCTAAAATGCCTGATTCTGCTTTCTCAGAGAGCCACTTTGTGGAGTGGAAGGCTACCTCTTGACAAAGGGTTTTCCGCTGTGGCTGATGAGCACGGCTGTGCTGCCTCGCCGTGTGCGACAGCTTCACAAATGAATGGAAGGTTGCAGAGCAGGTCGGCTTCCCTTGCAGCCCTCCGTCACAAAAAACTCTTCTGAAGAGATCTTGTCTACTAGAACTGCTGGATTCTGCAAGTGTACCTGTCAGTACTGGTGGGAAGGGAACAGTGGAACTGGCTATTTAGGGCCTCTAGTCGGAGGGGGGCTTCAAGGGACTTGGATTAAAAATGTTTAATGCAGTGCACCAGTGCATTTTAAATGGTAATCATTCACTGGAAAAACTTGATGTGCTGTATTTACTTGGTGGAGACATTAGCACGTCTAATAAATTACATAAGAATAAACGGACACAATTCAGTTTGGCAATAATTATGCTGAGATAACACAACGGGGAAAAGCTCTGCACAGATGAATCAAGTAAATTTAGCGCATCACTTTTTCATATTTATTTAATCATTTTCAAGAGATGAGAAAGGAGCCCACAGAGACGACCTCTATTCAATATCTCTTGTAAGTTCCAGGAATTTGACTTATAGGACTCAAATCCTATACTTTTTTTATCTCACTCTTTTCCCTTGAGTCTATTTATAACATGTGCATGGTTTTGTACACCAAAAACGGCCATGATTCATTTTTGTACAGCCACCTGACAATCTTTTTTTACCTGTTAGAAATAAACAGGTTTGTCACTAAGCCTTTAAGACTGACATATGTAAATGAGCTCTGTTCTGACTGGCTGTTGCGCTCTGGGCTGGAACACGCCTTATGACTTAATTGCAGATGGGTGGGGGCTAAACCTTTGTAAGCTCAATTAAAGGATATACAGTGATGACAGTGACAGTTCAAAACAGGTAGTTTTGCAGCTGAAATTCCATAAATGTCTTCACTGGTTTTTACCATTATATGAGGCAGAGCACCTACAGCATTTGGAAAATACCACAAAAACTCGCCACTAGAACTTTCCCAATCACTAGCTGGTTGGTTTATATCATAAACGGGCAGGTTTGTAATAGGGCAAACTGTATGTTGGCACTATGTTAATTTAACCTACGTTTAAAGGTCATGTGTGTTCAGAGGAAATGTTAAAAGATTCATTGGGTGCAGTTTTAATTTATGAACGCAGGAAAAAAGACTAGAAGCATTCAAACATTCAGTTCCAGGCTGCATTATTTTAGCTTCATTTGCATCTCCCTGTATATGTATATGTATACACAAATGTAAACTATGTGTATTCTATGTTCTTCTACAAATATTCCATTCTAAACATATGGCCATATCTCAGAATTGGATTGCTGTTAATGTATGAACAATTGTGTGCAATGCTGTTTTATCTGATATGTAAAAACACGCAAGATATCCTTCACAGACGGACAGTATGTCTGTATAAGCCTTACTTGTGCCAGAGAAATGTCTGAGTCCATTAAGTCACATGTTTTTGAAGCCTTAGTTATCAACAGGGACAGGCAGCTCCAAAATGCCTTGAGATAAAGCACAGTGCCACACAGACTTCTACAGTCTTCCACATGTCTGTTTTTTTTTAATCTTGTACGCTCATTAAAGTCTTATCAGAACTCTTATTCTCTGGCACCTGTCTTTTCTGAGGCAGACAGACAGGCTTTTAAATCCTAAAACATGGGTATTACTGATGCCATCTCCCAGCACTACAAAGAGACGAGACCTCCTGGATTGGCACAGCTGAAACATATCTTTGTGCTCAAATGTGGATTCTTAAATAAGGTTTCTTAAAATAATACCGATTAACACAACATAAAACACACTTGGACGCCTCTTTTTGATTGCCTGTAATAAAAAAAACCCAGAACGAACTGCTGGGTGAAATCGATAATACCTCCCAGTTATTCGTTTCAGATGACTTTTTATGTTTTACAAATGTTCAAATAAAGACAAACATCTACTGTACAATTCTGGCTGACGTAGAGGGCCCTTAGAGGCGGAGGGCTGGACAAAACCTCGGCTTGAGCCGAAACCCGAGTCTGGGCTGCTTCTCCAGAGACAAACAGCCGTCTCTCCGCGCGTTCTTTCTCTCCACCCGTATTCGTGACGAAACCCCGCCTCCTGATACTGGATTAGATAGCTGGCGTTCGCTATGTGCGCTCTCATTGGCTGTAAGTCTACTGTGCGAGCTATGATTGGTTAGCAGCTAGACTTGTGAAAGGCGGGAGAACAACGACTGACCCATCACAGCGCTGACGGTAGTGCAACACTGGCCAATCAAGACCAGGCGGTGGGTCTGTATTGACCAATCGTTGAGCAGATGGGTGAGCCTGTGCCCGAAAACGGGTGGGAAAAACGAACAGTTTCGCAGGCTGAGCCAGAAAGCAGAGGCGGTGCGTTTCTGACCGGCACGAGAGCAGCTGCTGTAACCAAGGCTACCTTAATAGTCACTGTAACGGTCGTTAGGAGCAAGGCAACGTACCGTCCGAACAAAACTATTTTGTTTTTACACATTTTCTAGGCTTTATGGTACATTTTTCTCTCTAAAAGGACCGAGGAAGTTTGATTTTTGTCTAAGACGCCCCTGTCAGTATCACTCGTGTGCCGTTTTGCACAGTAAAATACCTTCGGGAGGGCTTCTCCCGTTTACTAGAACAAAAACTACATTTCGGACGTTTTTTTTTTCTTGTTGGTTTGTCGGGGAAGAAGTCCCCCTAAGTACGTATAACAAAATGAACGTAGTGGTGCTAGAGCCCCAGTCGCGTCTACAGCAGTAGCTCCAGCTCCGTGCGGTACCGTCCCTGAAGTAGTTTCTAGTTTCCTTAGAAATTCCTCATTCTCTTGTGTTAATGGAGAAATTACAGAAAGACTGATCCCCCCTTTCTCTTTTCTGCCCATGGCACCAACTCTCGGATTTTAAGGATTCCAGAGGATGGTAAATGATCGATGGAAAATCATGAACAGTGTTTCAGAGCTCGAAGATGGACAGCAGCACAAATCCCAGGTAGGCGACAAGCTCAGTTCAGTGTTTGGTTCTCATTTTAAACGCCAGATCCCAGTCTGAAGATAATTACTTTAAATTAAAATTTCTGGCATCGTATATCTGAACCTAATATGCTGTTATTAGTCCAGGGGTACTCTGAAACACGCCCACCATTTGGCGAGGTTAATGACTAAGCACACCTAATTAATGGTAAAGTGAGACTTGTTTTGCATGTCTAACATGACAGGCATCCATCTCTTGTCCCCATTTATCAGGTTTAGATGAACTAAAATTAATATTGCATTTGGCATGCCTGTTTGGTCAGCTGCAGGTGAAATATACTAAATATTGATCTGTGTCAGCACCTCATTTAAGAAAAACAGTCATGGATTTTACATTTAGTATATTTCAGATGCAGTTAGATAAACAGTCATGTGAAATGTGATAAGTGTGAATCTATGGCAGCGTCTAATTATCAGCCACAGTAAGAGATGCTGTCAGTTTACACTTGGGACTTGGGACTGCATCATCTGATTTAATGTCCAGCAACACTGGACCATGAAAAGTTGGTGGTTAGATAATGGCTTTATAACAGCCTGATAATGCTCTTTGCTTTATGGATACAGTGATAATGCCCTTTATGCTATGATGGCCATGATATTGCCTTTTGCTTCATTCAACCCCTCGTAATGCAAAGGGTTTTTTGGATGATCCGGGTTATCACTGACCACTGACCATTTTCTCCAGCCTCTAAACCAGGAGCTACCAGTTCCAGTGACAATATTTTACTATGATTGTGATAAATTATGTGACAATATGCTTTTCATGGGTATTGTCAGCACTTAAAATTGTCCAGATGATACATGCAGAATTAGTCCTGTAGATGCCTGTCTTATATAAAGCACCATAATATGTGAAATGAGGAATAAAAGGCATCACTTTTGATTGAATTGTTGGTGCACTGTGTTGGTTCTCAAAAAAGGACAAAATTATAACATGGTAGATGTTCTACAAATGTCTAGTAATGCCTTTGGAAGCAACACGCCTTCTGGATTTTTCATCCACAACATTAAAAACACTGACAGGTGAAGTGAATAACATCAATTATCTGGTTACAAGGACACCTGTCTACTGTTGGAATGTATTAGGCAGCAAGCAAGCTGGCTGCTTATCGGGCTGTGTAGCCACAGACTAGTCAGAGTGCCCATGCTGACCCCTGTCCACTGCCCAAAGCACTTACAGTGGCTTTGTAAACTGAACCTCATGGCCTGGTCTGATGAATCACGTCTTCTTTTACATCCTGTGGAGGGCCAGACATTACTTTGACTTGTACCATGTATCTAAACATTGCTGCAGGTCAAGCATACCCCTTCACGACAGTATTCCCTAATGGCAGTGGCCCTTTTCAGGAGGACAATGTACCCTGCCACACCGCAAAAACTGCTCAGGAATGATTTGAGGAACATAACAAAGAGTTCAAGGTGTTCACTTGGCCTCCAAATTCTCTAGATCTAAGTCTGATCAAGCATCTGTGGGATGTGCTGAGCAAACTAGTGCAGTCCTTGGTGGCCCCGCCTTGCACTTTACAGGGCTTAAAGTGTCTGCTGCTGACGTTTTGGTGCCACATTCCACAGCACACCTTCAGAGGTCCTGTGGAGACCATGCTTTAATGATTCAGATTTGTTTCATGGCACAAAGGCAGCCTGCACAGTATTGGGGAGGTGGTTTTAATGTTATGGCTGATCTGTGTGTCTTTGCTACATCTCCCACCCTTACAATCAAGGACCAAAAAAGCTTTACTCAGAGAAGACACATTCTGTGTGTCGTGGGAAACTGATACTACACTCACTGACCGCTGTCCGCCAGGGGATATACGTGTTTCTGTTATCTGCTGCACACATATGCACAGAGGAATATGTGAAGGATTATGCGGGTGATTGCTTGGTGGTCTGATAATTTCACTCAAGAGCTGTAGAATTTCTTGCCAATGTGCCACTGTTTTCTGCATGAAGGGTAATACGGCACGGCCCAGCACGTCACTCGTGCTCAGCCGTGAGGGCTTCATAACTCTGCCTGTTTTTGCAGCGATGCTTGTTGTTCTCTCCATGGTGGTTTAGTTAAAATCATTATGACCTGGCTGTTGTCTACTTTATCACAGCCACTGTAATCTGGTGTGAGGATTTGAAGGGATATACATACCTCCGCGGCTAGGGATCGGATAAAGGCTGTAACATCTGTTCATTAGTACCACTAGCCTCATGCGATTTCTCTTTACCCTCATCTTATTTGGCCTGACAGCACCATATGATCGCGTAGATATATCCTTACAGTAAGATATCATTATGAACATCAGTTCTGTGCTGGGTCTCATTTCTACACTGTAGCTTTTGTTTTGTGTGTCAGTGCATTTTTTTAATTGCTGCCATTAATTCACCTGCCTCGCCTCTTCATGCGCTTTTGTCACGAGCCGCATGAGGAGCTTCTCATTCTCGCCAGCTCATCCCACATCCTGCTCTTGTTGTACACAGCATAAGTTATTTCAGGGGTTGCTAATTAATCAGCGTGAATTCATCTGCCACTCTGGCTGCCTGGTGTTTATTAATAAAATACCCTCCCACAGGAGAGACAGCGGCCCTCGTGTGGCGAATAAAACTCACCTGCCTGAGCAGAGTACAACAGAGTGCTCAGGGCTTGATGGACGCGTTTTGTAATCCCTTCTGTTGCTCTTAGTGGCATGATTTTCCAGTTGAGTGTGATGGGACGAAGCAGCTGGCTGCTGTCCAGTTAGGAGTGTACCTGTAAAAAATGACTAAAAATAGAGCATAGTGGGGTCCAGAGAGACACAGGCTGGTAACCCGCTACAGGAAGCCTTTTACTTCCTACAGCCTCTTCTCAGCTGTAGGTATCAAGGTTATAGTGTAAGCACAAAGCATCTGTGTCCCACGTCCTGAGAGGCCCATTCCTAAGACAGTGTCTTATTGACGGCATTGTGTAAACAATTTGTGTAACAATTGATGGAGAAGACTTCGTAGGGCTTATTGCTGGAGTAATGGGGCCCCCAGCAGTATTACTAAAGCTTGACAAATGGCAAACAGTTAGCCACTATAAGCTGCAGCCATGTCTATCATCCAAGAATTAGACCTATATCCTCCATTTGGTTCACATGCAAGTAAGCGTTCCATTAGTTTTCCAGCTGGAGACGTGTCGCCTGGAAAATCCTGTGGTTTGTGATTTTTCAAAAGCAGTGAGACGCATATGCCATAGTGAGAAAGACATGAGCTGCAGCAATTATAACTTCAAGACAGCCTCAGAAAGAGGAAACACTCCTGCTCCTGGATGATAGCAGCCTCCGAGTGGTAAAGAGGATTTTATCAATTCATTTCTTTTTTTAAATGGACCGTTTTACTTAAATTGTGTCTGCTATTAGCATTTGGAGATTGAACTGCCGGCTTTGGATGATTCTCAAGGCTGAAAAGCTTTTGCCCCGATGAAGTGGATTTCTGAGTCGGTGGAGGAAATTCAGTCCTGGAGCTCAGTATATGTTTGAATACATTTGGGCTGTTGTAAACCACTATTGCCTTCTTTCTGTCCATCAGAGCACTCCCCCTACTGCAAACAACCTTTTGAGGTCAAGCAAATCTAAGGATTTGCAAACAAAACAAATGCTGGAGGTGTTTACCAAGTACAATTTCTTGTCTGTCTGCCGCAGCAGGTGCAGAAAGAGTTTAACAACATGCACTTCCGACAATTGCATCCAAATTTGTTTCTAAGGAATTGTTATCTAGCACACAAATGCCAATTACAGATTTTTCACAACGCAAACACCTGCTGTGCAGTGATGGTAAGCTTGTCTGCATGGCTGAGCGTTTCTAACATGTTATTCCTAACATGTTATGAAAGGTTTACAAAGTACTGCAGAGGTGTAGATGTTTCTTAAGCCCGGTGTAAGTGACTGTATAAGACCAGCTTTATTGAGGCTATTACCACATGGTGAAATCGTCATTCCATGTGTTTTCACTAATGGCATGGCCTGCCACTAATGGCAATGCTATGAGTGGTTTGTGACAGATTCCCCACCCAGACACTGGATAGGTTGTTTGTTTGAAAAAATGTTCTTGGGCTAAAAGCTTCAGTTCATTCAGAGTGGTGTCCATGGCTTTTTTAAGTCACAAGATTGAAGAAGAGAAGATGTCATCTTATGCTCACTTTTTACATTGCCGTTTTGCTGATGTTTTGACAAATCCATGCGCTGATATGTATTACAGTGAGCACAACGTGCAGTAGCTGTATTTCAGATAAATATATCGACGGCAGTATGAATGAGGTTTGCAAACCAAATCAGCCCACGTTTACTGACACGTTTCTCCACTCGACTCCTGACAGTGTTTGCAGCACTCTCTGGCCTCCTCTGCTAAGAGTGGCTAAGAGTGATGCTTCTTAGCTTGCAGTGAAGCATCTCCCTGAGTTTAGTGCCTCACCTCAGTCCAGGCCAAGGCCTACATGTATAATTAAGTCTTCCAGCCTTGGTTGCAGTACATTTTGGACGGGTGTGAAATCTCACTGAGTCTCCAGCTGATGGATGGCTTTTGCTCCTCCATGGCTGTCTGAATATCCATCATGGGTTTGTGAGTGAGAATGAGGAGATACAAAATCTGATTCATGTGCCCCCCTAACAGAGTAGATCAAAGCAGTATGATTGCAGGACATCAACAGCTCTCTCACATGGTAGTTGTTTATCAAAATGCCATCAGTCTCTCACTCTCCCGCATTCTCTCACTCTCTCTCCATTTGTCAGCCTGATACTGTTCATGGATGACACACTGTTTCTTGAAGTAAATGTGAATCAATTCATTAAACTCTTTTTTTATGTCTTTTATTGTGCTTCTGTCACGTCTCGCTTTACACAACCAGGATTAGTGATTAATAACTTTTAATTAAACTTTGCTGTCTCTCTCAAGACAATTGGACCGAAAACAAAACAAGCTAATTTGCTGAAGTTTGGCTACTTGTCATTTGTGAAAGATACCCCTTTAATTGCACCCAGTATACACATTTCCATGTTTTTCATTTTTTTCTTTGGCACCACTTGTTCCAGATTTTTCTTGTGAAGCACAATTAAATTCAACGTTCTTATCCCCATTCATTCTGAATGAGTGCCTTTGTGCTAAAATAGTGATAATAACGGAACAGTAACATGTGCCCATATATGAAGCCTTGTTCAGGCAGACAGCTGAAAGATGATTTTTCAGCATATCTGAAAGCAAATCTCTTTCCGCATATCTCTTTAAACAGGACTGATTTTCTGCTGTGAAATCCAGCCTTTGGCAGTCAGATTCAAGCCACGTTTGTATGTGTTTTCAAATCTGATTAAAATGGCAATTTTGGAAGCGAGACTCATTTTGACCAGTCAGATTAAATGTCATGTGATTTTTAACATTCAGACTGATGTTGTTCACATCAGAATGTGCAACAAGAAAGCTATCTATTATAGCTTAAAAACAGAGACTTGAAGCTATTAACATAAACATATACATATGCTTATCTAAGTTTACATATACATATACAGTAAACCCCCACTTATCACGAGGGTTACGTCCCAAGAGCATCCGCATTTAGTGAAAAAACGGATGTTGTGAAGTGGTAAAAAAAATGCCTTTATAGTGTAATAGTGTAAACCCTAAATATGCTCCCAAAACACTTTAATTTCATTTTAAACTCATTAGCCTTAAAGAAAATATAAAGATAAACCCATATTCGTACTGTACAGTTTACACTGTCTCTTGTAGTGCTAGAATGTAAAACACCAGTGTTACCCCTGTATAGACTGTACTGTAATTCATGCACGCACGTTTTCTTTGGTATGTCCTGACGTTTTCTTTGGTATAAGCAGGGTGAATACAATATAAAATTAAATTAATATACAGTAATAAAAATAGAGGGCTTTAAGAAGAACAAAACGAAAAACACGAGAACACTCAAGATGCTCCGCGGGGGAAATTCTGGACTGCAGCTGCCAGAGATGCATCACAGGGCAGCAGCCAATCAGCAGCAAGGAGAAATAAATAGCGTTCTCGGATTGGCTACATTCAAACCTCCCGCCTCTTGTGTACAGTGGCATTTCACCATCCCAAGACGCGCTTTCTTTGTGTCCTCTGGACAGTAACAAAAGTTACATTAGTAAATATTTTTCTTAAAAATGTAGCACTTAAATGCGTGACAAATTATATACTGCCACAAAAAAAAACGTGACGTCTGGGCCACACCCCTCGTTCTCGCGCTGGTTGTTTATGTCTGGGCTCATTTTGTTCAGGTGTGTCTGATTGCCTTGCTAGCCGCCAAACATAAACATCCCAGGACAAGGGGGTGTGGCGGACGAGGCCTGGGCGTCACAAAAGCAAAAAAAATGCGGAGGATATCTGCAGTTTCTGCATTAGTGCGGGGGTTTCTGTGTAAAATTAGTAGTTCAGTTCTCAGAAAAAATCCGCCAGAGGCTGAAACGGTGACAGCTGAACTGTGTATAAATGGGGGATTACTGTGTGTATATACATATATATATATATATATATATGCTGTCGTTTTACGGTGATTTTAAGTCGTAATTAGTGTCTACCAATCTGTCTTTCTATGGTAATCCAAATCTGAGCTCATTCATGTGTCTCCTTCGCACCTCCTTAGTCAGTCACATATGCGCCGTTACTGTGGCAATCAATATGGATATGCAAGTAAATATGACAAAAGTCTGACCATAAAAATTGGATTGGTGACTTGAAAGTCTGAAAATCAAATTTAAAAAACAAATCTGATTTTCCCTGCATTGTGAACAAAGATGAACAATTGCAGCAATCAGGAATCAGGGCTGGAGTCAGATCCATTCACTGCAGTTTGGAGTCAGCTGTCTCTACCAGTGAGCCAAAATTCAGCTTTGTCGCTGGCATATTTTGATATATCTTTAGCAGATTTTCAGGCAATTAAAGTACAGGATTTATGGTCTGAATGAAAGGAATTGACACCAGCCCTCCAGTAGAATCAGTTTTCACCTCTGACAGAGGAAGAACCAAAAGCCAGAAATCTGATACTGAACCAGCGCTCCTATTTTAAGCCTCTTTATGAATCACGACCCAGAACTTTTTCCAAAGAACACTCTGTTAGGGTAGATATCTATTAGGATCAATCAATGTAAGCAGGAGCATATGAGGTTGTCGAATTTGATTTCTGTCTCAGAGCACCACTTAATTCTAAAGCCCCGATGAAAATCCCAGCATGGCTTCTTCCAGAAAAAATTCTTCTGCTTTATCAAGCCATAGAGAGAAGGGCATGGAGAGCAGACCAAGCATGCCCAAGGCAACATTAGAGGGGGGCATGCATGTGTGTATGCTGTTTTACACAGGGGAGCAGAGCACTGGAGGCCCACTGGAAACGGCTCCATTTTATGTCATAAAGAGCTGATATTAATGGTTTGCTCACCCTCTGTAATGTCACTCAGCCTTTTAGCTCTAAAGGATTGCTTATTAAGGCATCTCTGCTGCTGCTTGCAAACTGCGTTTTTAAGATACTCCAGAACTCTTGTCTGAGCGAAAGAGTCAGTCTTAGGCAAACCAGCCATGAACCAATTTCTACTCGATTTACAGACTCTGTATACCCAAGCGTGATCAAGACTGCAGAAAAATGTGCCGAAGGGCACATGCTGGTTGTGCTCTCACCCCGTGGAGCGAAAGCAACGGGTTTTGGAAAATACAAAATACAGGAAAATGAAGCAGCATGACTGGCATGGCGTGCTTTTCACAATGGGTGGTTCTTCGGGTGAAAAAGATTGGCTGGATTGAAAGTACATTTGATCCAAAATAATTCTGTTGTGTTGCCAAAGGGCCGGGATGGTTGTTTTTTCCTCCTCATCGGTTGATTGTCATCAGTTTTGGAAGAAACAGTGCCCACGCACACGCACACGCACACGCACATGCACACACACACACACACACACACACACACACACACACACACATTTTCAATCAAATTTTTGATTAGGCTTTTTATTTTTGTTGTTATTTTTCAGCATCAAAACAGTCCCATCTGCTATTGCTGAGAAAACCAAGAGCATGTCATGAGCCACTCAGCAAATCAGCAAATTCTCCCTGCAGTTTTGTAGATGTTACACATACCTGTTCATATGTTTTCAGCTATTAATTTGTTTTGTGAGAATAAATGTTTAAAAAGATTGTTAGAGACCCCTGTTTACCTTTTAACAGTTCTCATACGTGCCTACAAATTGTAATTCTAATGAATCCAAAAGTTTGTGTTTATGGTCATTTACCTGGTACTTACTGTGCTATCAGATGAGGCATGACATTCACGGCGAACGGACAATTTGCGCAATTACAGTTTGATACCTCTGAAAGGCCCAGGAGACAAAAAGCAGTGAAAAGTTAAAAGGTAATAATATCCTGAGCATTGTTCCTGTAGTCATTAAACCAGGACCAGTGGCTTAATGGAATCTATTATTAAACTCATCCATATAAGACTCCAAGGCACAGTTGTAAACAAGCGTGGGAGAAAATAACAGCACATAAAAGGCACATCAGAAGTGCAGTCCAAGCAGGCACAGAAGAAAGTTAACTGTTCCTCTCAGTTATTCACCCTTTCTTCTCACTGAACCATGTCCCGAGCTTTCTCTAGACTTGCAGTTTTGTCTCTGTTTATGTGACCCTTCTATTCCCTGTTTGTGTTTCCAGAATAAGCAGAACGTCTTGCATGTCGCGGGGGATTCCTGGGGGCTTTTAAAGCCCTGTTAGTGTAGGCACAGCAACACTGAGGGTCGCCTCTCTAGCGACGTCACCCAGAGGAGGTGCAAATGGCTGTGACCTCGGCAAGCAGCTGGTCACTGACTTAAAAGAATTTTAAGTAAAAACACACAGGAGATGAAAGTGGAGCTCAAGACAAAATGCTAAAATGGGAGGGGAATTTCAGTGCTCCGACACAAAGTGTGTTTTATACTTCAGGCAGCGTTGGCAGCTGTCATCTGGGACCATGGACGCTGAAATAGAGTTCACTGTGGACAATCTAATTAGTCTCTGCATTCTAAACCCATCTTAGACTCTGCTGTTTCATCAGCTTGCCACTTTCTAGTTCAAAAACACTTAAGTCAGGGCTCCTGGTTGCAAATTGCTGTATAATTCTTGGTGTCCTTGTCTTAAAAATGGGTCAGTGGCATCAATAAGAACAGATATGAAGAGCAAGAGTTTGATTTGTATCATAGTCCAAATTGGAAAAAATATAACCAACACTAATCTTCAGAATTTAAAAATTAAACCTATGTGTAATGCAAGATGTGCAAAACAAATCTGATGTAGTTTCAGAAAGAGGTAAATTTAGGGATGCACCGAAATGATTTTTTTGGACCGAAACCGAAAACCAAAAATGAAGAAACACTTGGCCGAAAACTGAAACCGAAAACCGAAAGAAATTATTATTAAATTATTAAAAGAATAAATCTGTTACAAAACTATGAAAATATTTATTT
>JBBIGA010000016.1:15888765-15899220 GCA_037576975.1 Alestes dentex | reverse complement strand
ACATACACACAACACACACAACCAACACACACACACACACACACACGCACACACTTACATATAAATAAATGTGTTTCAATCATCTCCGGGCTGTGAGAGCAATTCATATAGCGGAAAATGCTGGAATCTGAATGCCTTTAAAATTACATATTAAAAATGTATGATGATTGGCTTTGCGCATTTTGCTGTTGTTGTTGTTGTTGTTATAAAATGAACTATGCCTGTCTTTTTTATGATAATTGGATCTCAAGCACCAGCAAAACTGGCTTTGTCTCTCTGCTCAAAAACACCATTTTATCAAATTGATGGGGGTTCCGCACAAGCAATTTGTCGATTTCTTTAGTTCTTGCATAACATCAGCCACATGCTTTTTTTTCCACGTCTCTATGTTTTTGCTAAACGGGCGCTTTAGCTCTGGACTTTCTTTTGCAGGCGTTCCATGGACCATAGTTCCGACTATTTTGTATGTTAACATTTCAGTTCTGATGGTTCCTTTTGCAGGGAACTATATGTGATTTATTTATGTGTCTATGTGGGCTGGAGATTCTTTGTAGCCAGAGATGGTAAAATGAATGTGCAAATTTATGGTTTATAATTTGAGCTGTATTCTATATGACTCTCTTCTCATGTCTCTCTCTCTCTCTGTCTCTCTCTCTCTCTCTTTCTCTCTTCCCTTCTCACAGAGGATGAGCTGTAGCTACCTCCTGTGCACCATCCTGCTCTTTGTTGCAGTTTTACTGGCTGTCACAGTAACTGGTACCATTCTCCTGATGAACCACTATCAGGCTCCCTCTGGTCCTGATGCCCCACCACTCATCAGCACCAATCAGGATGAGGGCAATGCGCTAGTCACGGTGGAAAGGGGTGATGGCTCGCGTATAAACATCTTCATTGACCCCAACTGCCCCGACTACAATAACAACTTCCTGCGGCTGGAGGGAGTGCAGACATCGCTACTCCACTCGCTTACCGACCACGACACAGATCTGAAGTCAGTGAAAGGGCAAGACCGGGCACTGCTAGTCAAACTGGCTGAGGAGGTGGCCAAGCTTTCGGCCCACGCCAGCCAGCTGAAGATGGAGTACAACGCGCTGAGGCAGGGCCAGGGCAGCATTGGGCAAGAGATCAACACGCTCCAGTCGGAACAAGGCAGGCTCATCCAGGTGAGAGATTCTCACCCATTTATTGCTCTGATGGCAGGAGATGGACCAGAACCTGAAGCACCCACATGCTTTGGTCTGACATCAGTCTTTGTCTTTTATGTTAGTGACATAACAGAAATGTACCTGTCACAATTATCATACTTAGATCATTTAACTCCCTTAAATATCCGCCAGCAGAACAACTCTTGGCGTTTAACATTGATACTTGCAAAAGTGTGCATGAGTGATTTGATCATGTACGAATGCTGCATTCTGCACTTACAAAGAGGGCAGTTATAGTCTTTTCTTCTGTCTGATGACTTTGCAATGCCCTGTTGCATAGTGAAGGACAGGGGATCTCAACCCAAGCTTCAGGCACTCCCTGACCTCCCCTACCTCTATATGTTTTGAGTGAACTGTCTAGGGGTCTCTGATGACTGGTTTGAAAATTGATCTAGTGAATTTTTAATGCAAACAAAGCAAATGCCAAGCGTCATTACACACTGGATTAAGGTGCAGCCTTATTCTAGCTTTATTGTTTTGGGGCACCAAAAGTAGAGCTGCGAATATGGTGAAGAGCTCATGGTGAAGATCTACAAGACGTGCAGTTTTATGTGTGTATCTCAGTGTTTCCATAAACGTATTTATTTGTTTGTTTTGTTGTTCCACTAACACTAACATAACAATAATATTTTGTTTCATCACTTACTATTTTGGCTTAGCCTTACAGCAGGTTAATTGTCATTGTACTGCGTGTGCTCAGAACCAGCAGCTCTTTTCTCACTCAAAGTGCAATAAGTGTCTGGAGAATTGTCAGGAAGCCGAGCTCCCTTACAAGAGCATTGTCCTAATATGTGTGAGGAACACTTAATTATCACTGTAAAACAGCCTGGGGCTCAGTTAACTAAGAGGCATAAGGCTGTTTTTGAAGGCCCTACTGATGCCTTTGTAACATGTTTTAGGTAGCACTTGGAAATGAGTAAAAGCTCATTTTAAAGCTTGTATACAATCTGACAAGGTAGTACTGCTGTAGCAGCAAAAAAATGTGCTTATGTCAGCCTGCTCTTATTTAACCCTAAATTAACATTCTGCATTAATCTGGAGGTCTTCTACACCATTGTATAAATGTAGAAATGTTTTACTCACATGTTAACAGACAATTTTGTCAGTTAGAAAATCTTGAAGCAATAAACTTCAGTGACAGTTCCAGGCTTTAATGCTCTTTGTAGTTGAATCAGTGTCTTGGAGCATGCATGACACTTGAACTGTGCAGTGCTGTGATCCTCCAGGTATGAACACTGAGATTAACTTAATTCTGTTTGTATTGCCAAAAAATTGACTATGCAGGATGATGATTTGGAGAGCTCAGATTTAACCTGTAATAGTGTTATACCAACCCTGGCCAGAGACGGTCAGCAGTCTGGGAGACAGATGGAACCAGCAGCTCCCAAATTTAGATCAGTGTTTTATGAATTTGGCTAGTGCACTAGGATCACGCTTTCATTAGATTTCCTCAGCCTGGCAATAAACTCAAGGCTCTATCAGTGATGTGCAGGGGCTGTCTCCCATAAACCTTTGTTGTGTGTATGGATATTATTTGTCATACCCTCTAAGATAAGCTTCATAATATGGTGTAGTTCCTGGACTGATGGGTATTTATTATTTAAAGTTTTTCTACTTGACCACATTTTTAGCAACCATGTGATGAAATAAAAGCCTGTGGGCTTTGCAATGGAACCTGTTCCTTAATGAAAAATGCATGCTTTGTTTATGTACTATCATCTGTTTTTAATGCATTTTTACTGTATAAAGTTAGCTCTAAATTTAATGACAGCTTATTGCAAATATAGCAGGCTTTTCCCTCGTCACATTCCAATGAAACTAATCTGGGAGGGAAAGGTGGAACACATTTCTTACAACTCTCAGGCTAACAGCTACACAGCACTGCCACTTGTCTGAAGACTTGTCTGAAGATCAAGGCTCAGATCCTGACTGGTACCAAGCATATATGGAGGCTAGGAACCTTCCTGTTCTTTCAGTAAGATTTTCCCAGTTGCTCTCTCTTGATAAGAAAAGAGCAACCTTTATTAGAAATTTGCATTGTCATGGCAGAAAGTGAACAGTACAAAGCAGTGAAATTGAAAAAAACTAGAATAAAAACTATACCAACAATACAGTATAAAGGTACACTATACAACCAATCTAGAAATATAAAAATGGGTGTTTATTGATTGTCTGTGTGTGTGTGGTCATCTGCAAGGTCTTTGTTGTAGAGTCTGACAGAGTCTGAGCCTCACTCCATTGCGGTTCCCATCTCTGCTTTCACTGATTCGGCCATTCAGGCTCTAAAAAAATGGCAGGCTTTGTCACATTTCCATAAAATAAGCAGAATTAAACTATAATACCTCATGTATTTTTGTCCTTTCTTAACCAATGAGGGACTTTTCCTAAAGAGAGGGAAATTGCTGAGGTGCTGAGTTGGTTTGTCCTCTGGGCATCTTTTAAGTGAAAGGGTCAAGATTTCTTTTGTGGATCTCTCTGCACCAGGCTACTCTGCACAAGCAGTCCACAGCGGCTATGCATAAACCAGTATAAACAGCTCCCCTTTTGTTCGGTAACCTTAATTCTGCTCTAGTTGAATGTGTGTGCCCCATTTGCAAGTGTAAGAGAGCCGCTATACAACACCCAAGTGATGTGTCAGCATCTTCTACATGAGGTAGAGGTACACTGACAGAAGATTCAGTAAAAAAAGATCAGGAATTAACTTTAATGCCTACCTTCTGTTTATCACTTGGAACAGGGGTGTCAGAAGGGGCTGTTGTGGCTGCTGGATTTCATCCAGACAATCAGGAGCACACTTGATTCCACCTGGTCTCCATCTTCATGGATCAAGCGTAAACCTGCAGCCACACCAGCCCTTTGTGAATAAGATCTGGCACCCCTGGTTTAAAATAATACAGACTGTTTTGTTACTTTACCTTTAAGACTAATATATGTAAAGAATATTTTCTAATTTGCTTCCCTGTATTGCATCTTAATTAGAAGGCCGCACAGGGCTGAAACACTCCATAGTGTGTTCACTTAGAGCTTCACAGGGAATGAGTGGGACCACTATAAGCTGAATAAGGAGAAATATTTTTATATGTCAGTTTTGTGACATTACAAAAACAATGATTTGAAAACATGCCTTTCGTTCAGTTTAGTTTCCATGTATGGACTGTATTAACATAGCAGTAAACATACATTTTGAAACTTTAACAATATTTACATACAAGCCTTTTTAATTCCACAAAAGCGATGGGTGGCCCATTTGTATATTGTCAGGCGTATAATGCAGCTCTAATATAAATTAATTCTACGTGGATGTAAGCCATTATTTAGGTAAACATAAGAGTCACACTTCACAAATGATCATGTTTCTGAAGTAAGATAATTATTGATCTGTTCAGCTGGATTAAATGTTCAACTGTTACTCTTAATAGCAACAGAATATCACTTTTATGTTTAGAAAGCTTGTGTTCATGGCCAAAACCATGAGTACTAAAAGAACACTGACTGTCTACATGCCTTATATCATTCACCAAGAAAATGTCTTACATTGAGAAGTAACGTACAGATCTTCTGAAAAGCTTAATGAATTTGTGAGTAAAGATGTAACAACTCAGGCGTACTCTATTACTTGGAACCACTGCAGCTCAGAAATGTGAGAATACCCCTTTGAAAATACAGGATGACTTCACTTTAAAATACAGAACTAAATTAATATAGTTCAAAGGGACTTTTTAAGTAAGGCTGAATCTAAAAATAACCTTCTAGGTTATTTTTGGTTTTATTGCGTTTTATTGCACCGACTGGCAAGATGTTTGATTCAACTGGAAACGAGGTAGTTGTAGCTTTTCCCACGCCTACCCCATTTCAGGTCTTCCAGAGACTGGAAAAAACACAAGTAGGTCACCACGGCAGTTGTGGATCTGGCTGCAGATCTGAGGTGATGAGGGGATCAGTGGAATAAGTTAAGGGAAGTAGTTCATACTCTGTTCTCTTAAGTTTGAGGGCATCTCAGGACAGTTCAATAGGTCTTGAAAGCCTTGTTTTGGCTGAGGACAGAATCAAGTCAAGATCAGTCCTGCAGGAGTACTTAACATATCCTCTAGTTAATTATCAGAGTGGCCTCATTAGAATGAGCGCCAAGGGTAATTGCCTGGCAAGTTGGACAGCATGCGTCCCGCTCATCGCCTGGTGATAAACCTTTGTCGCCTAGACAACTCGCTTTTGCCCTTTACTTCGGAGAAGAGGCTGCAAAAAAGAAAAAGAAAAAAAAAAGACTGTTGACTCATCTGTCAGACGGAAGATGAAATTAATACACACTGGCACTTCCCCTGATCTATTGGCAAAGCCACATCTGTCGTCCGGCAGAAATTACTGGCATGTTGTCAGAAAATAAAACATTGAGACAGTTTCTCTAAACTTTTTTTGACCTCAATAATGTTTTCCTATGCGTGGAGATGCAGGCAATCACTACAGAATTGGACTGTTGATTCTGGAGGCCTGAAACGCAGAATATGCTCTCTCCAAATAACAGTCCAAGCTACATCAGCCTCAGGCAGTCTGAATGATCAGCTCAAGTATTTTGACAGCACTGAGACTAATTTTAACGACAGAGTGCAAGCCAAGACATAGCATTAAACCAGCTTGACCATTTTCAATGTGCTTGTCTCAACTTACATAAACTGGTTGTATATTTAGACCACGGCAAGGATTTTCTGAGATTTTCTTCAGAGACGCCGAAGGAAACTCGACTGTTGTATTTTATAATGACGTGCTTCAGTAGAGGTGTAATGTAGCGAATGTCTTCAAGCCCTCATTAGAGTGGGTGTGCATTAAGCTTGCTTTGTCATGGCCTGAGGGATTTTAGTCCAATAATATGTAACCGAGCAAAACCAGAACACAGTGGGTTGCACTGAAGGGCTCTTTCCGAAAACCCGAGATAAGAGCAGGAGTGCCTTCTGCCCCCAAGGATGCCAGTTAGTGATGTCGTGAGGTTAAAATTATACGTTTTTTTTTATGAGGGAGACCTTCGTATTCAGGTCAGATGTTTTTAGAAATTGTGTCATGTCAAAATGACACACACTTTTAATTCACATGATAATGAAGAAAAACATATATAATTGTAATTACTGACATTAAAGAAAAAGGTAAGCTGTAATAGACTGTGGAAATCTTTTCATGTTTTCAATCATTCATGGCTTAATATTGAAAGTTTGATTGTGTGGTGTGGAGTGTTTTCTATTCCATTTGCACCAATGCCGTTGTGTTCATTAATCTTTCCGTCTCCAGTGAGCATTGGCCTTGTTTTTTTTTTTAAGTGAGAGCTATGTTCCAGACTCAGATGCCCACTATGTTAGGGAGATTATTGATGATGTGGGAGGGTTCGGGAAAAGCAGCTTTGAATGCCTCTGTGATTAATGGATGCACCTTCAACCAGCAAGCGAACTTATTTTAAACAATGTTCAGCGCCGCAACAGCAGCTATCAGCATCGTGCCCCACGTAGCTGATAGTCTGTTTTCAGAGCAGGCTGGGCAGCGGAGATATAAAGGCCTGCTTTATCTACCAACAGAGGACCAGAAGAGCGGTGCGACCTGAATTATAAGTGAAAGACAACTCTGTTTTCTCCATGCTGCACTTATAGACCTGACCAGGAATTGGAATAAAAAGGCATGCTGGCTGCCAGGAGAATCAGCTTCCTAACAAGAGTGCATGGTAATCATTAGATGTTTTAAGGTGTATTGTTATTCAAAAGCTTCTGTTGTTGTAGGCTACTGGTTACTGAGACTTTTAACTGGGGGTTTAAGACATAAACACTTGCAGCAGAGTTGTTCTGCATATCACTTTTATTCTACAGTGATATGCAGAACTTCTATCCAGGGACTGACTTCTTAGAGAAGAAAAAAAAAGTGAATGGGCTTTAAAGGTATGCTTTTGAAGTTTTTGTTTTTTATACTTTCTCTCTTTCTCTCCAAATATTTCTTTCTAATTTAATTCTAGATTTTTTAATCTCCATGTGATCCAGATTTCCCTGCTTATGAGCAATTGCAGGCCAGGTCAATAATGAAGCACTTTATTTTAGTCATTTATCCAAAATGCCCTCCAATTCCATCTTTTTGGACTGCCACTTACACAAAATCACTGTACAGCTCAACACACTTGGAGGAGAAAGGAGGAGAACTGCCAATTCTGTTACATCAGCAAACAGATTTTGAGGCTGGCTTGAATGAAAGGCCAGTGGGTACAAGGGTCATCACCCACCTGGAGAGAGCGAGGCCAATTATTCTCTTTTGGACTCCTGGCCATAGATGGGCTGTGGCATTACAGGGGCTCAAAGTCCCAATAACAGCTCCAGTGTTTAGACGGTTGTGCTATTCGTGAGTGCTGCATTACCTTGAGGTGGTGTGTGTGGAGCAACAGGTTGCGTTGGTGTAAGGAAAGCATCCACAGGTGACACTGTCTCTCCTTTTGTGACAGTCACGTGTTTTCCTTTTCTCCCTGCTGGTGGGCTAACCTTCTCATGAATGACAGGTAAGCATGGTTGCCGTGGCAACGTGCGAGGAGAGGGCGTATGAGATGAATCCGTGCTGAGGGCAGAGTGTGTTAATGTCCCCACTGTCCGCTCAAGAGGTGACCAGCACGTCAGCCGCCATCATCGTCAACCTCACCAACGCCCACACACACTTCGTTTAAAACGGTGCTGCACGACCACAGCATGAGCACATGCTCCAACTCCACACACACACACACACACACACACACACACACACAGTTCCTCAAAGAACTGCATGTTTGTTCATAACACCCTAGAGGGCTTTGCGCTTTTTGAATGTGTCAAGGGGAAACAGCAGAGCTTTCAGAGATAATTTTTTGCTAATTGGTGACTGGGATTTATGTAGACCCTGCTGAAATCTACTCACGACACCTGATGTCTAAAACATGAGGACCTACTCCAAATAGTAAGGCCGAAGTGTAGTCTGCATCACTCAGAGTCAGCATTTACTATTGCATCAGCAGTAGACAGGCCTTAGCAGCTTTGCTGAGACAGACACAAAAAAACTTGGCTGCAAAAACCAAAAGGCCTCTATCCCGCTGTCACCTCTCACTGTGCCGAAGCACAGACTGTCAGACGTAGTGTAATCTTACTTGCTTAAAAGAAATGTGAGAAATGGCTGAGCACTCGCATTTGCATAACGCTAAATGGCCAGTTAGCATAATGCAAATAAGAGGGCCTCACTTAGTGCACATTGTCAGCCATATGAGTATTTAATTTTTACTTATTTTTTTGCTTGTTTTAACGCAATGGCCAGTAATGCACTGTTACAGCGTTGAGGGCATGCTCCTGTGACAGCAGTAAGGATTTAGATGTAAATATACTGGATTGCATTCAAATTACAGTACATATCATAAACATTATCTGGTGGATTTACAGTAGCACTGGACATGTTTTACAGAAAGTTTAAAATGATAGTAAACTAGACACCTACTGTAAATTACACAGGTAACTGTTAAGGATGGTTCCTAGAATTTATTGCAAAATCTCTCTCTCTCTCTCTCTCTCTCTCTCTCTCTCTCTCTCTCTCTCTCTCTCTCTCTCTCTCTTTCTCTGTCTCTCTTTTTTTCTTGTACTTATTCTTGTTCCAGCTGTTGTCGGAGAGCCAGATCAACATGGTGAAGGTTGTGAACTCAGTGAGCGATGCGCTCAACTCCATGCAGAAGGAAACTGGCAACACGAAAGGGCGTCTAAAGGCAGATCTCCAGAGGGCTCCAGTCCGCAGCGTCCGGCCCAAGGGCTGTGCCAATGGAGAGGGTAAATAAGCTCCTCATTATCCCGCCATATCCAACCGGCCAGCCAGCCATAATGAGCCCTATAGTGGATTTTGTCTTTCTGTAGACTACTCTTTCACTGGCCTCTCTCTGCGGGCTCTCCAAATCAGTGGCAGAGGCACGCAGAGATGCCACTGCTTAGACTGCATGTGCAAGATGACACATGTCAAGCCTGCTGTATTTAAAAAAGCCTCTTTTTCTCTCACCTCGGATGCACTGGTTGGGAGGGAAGTGCACTGAGGAGCTGTTAATGTGGCTGATGATGATGTTGCATGTCTCGTTTCTTTTCCATAGGCTCCCGACCGAGAGACTGCAGTGACATATACGCCAGTGGACAGCGGGAAGACGGAATTTACTCTGTGTTTCCCACACACTATCCTGCAGGCTTCCAGGTCTACTGTGACATGACCACTGATGGAGGTGGCTGGACGGTAAGAGGCTGCTCATGAATGCATTTCCCATCCCAGTCGTTTTCATTCCCAGTCCTGGAGGACCCCATGTACTGTAGAGTTTTGTATTTTCCCTGGACTAACACACTTGATTCAGCACATAAAGGCCTTGATAATTAACTTGATAATTAAGTTTTTACTGCAGGGAAGCCATTATACTGTGCAGTGCAAGGTTTCCCAAGGACTGGGACAGAGAATTGCTCTCCTTTGACATGGAATGTCTTAGTTTGATATTCTGTACAGTCCTTAATATTTGAACAGTTAAATGAGTTTTTGTTGCTTTGGCTCTTCGGCGCAGCACAATGAATCAACTACATTAAACTCTTTAAATCATTAAGGGTATGCTGTCTTTTGGAGTTGGTTTTTGACACTGATTGACTTACTGGTATTTACTAAACCGGTCTTAAATTGTGCTACCTCAGTGTTTTTTTAGAAATAGAGTGGGATAATTGAGTGACTGCTAAGGTTTAGAGTTTGTTAACAACATTAACCTCATCATTACAAATCTAAATTAAAGAAGATTGGACATCAAGGATGTCTTGGCTGATTGACTACATCTAAGTAAGTGGAAAGTAATAAATTATGTGTATATATAATTGTTTCTCTTTGTTCTTTTAAGACTTACTGTACGTTCTGCTCTACCTCTCATACATTGATTTTTTCACATACAGTGTGCAAGAGTACAGAGCCAAAATTTTATCTGCATATTTACAACCACTTATGGACAGAGCTTTATGAATCTACATGTAGATAAACTGTTCTATTCTGTAGTAGTTACTATAATTACTATTATGTTATTATTATGATTGTTATTAATATTAGTTTAATTGGTAGCGTGCCTTTCTTAAACCCAAGCATCAAACACACACATCACCAATAATTAGCAATTAGTAATCAGTAACAGTTGTCTTAGATCTGTTAATGTTTGATTCTTCCTAATCCATCTTCTGAGGTAAATATAGGTCACACACACACACACACACACACACAC
>JBBIGA010000016.1:15849863-15885762 GCA_037576975.1 Alestes dentex | reverse complement strand
TAGCTCTCTCTGGGTTATTACCGTGTGCTTTACTCCAAGTGTTAACTGTGTTTCTTAGGATGAACTGGTATTCTCAAATTAAACGTCTTACATTCAGATGTTTTCATTTAAACACAATAATTATATTCCTATATAATTGCAGAATATTATAGAGAAAGTTGTAACAGTAGTGTGATTTTGACGCAGTGTCCTGGGATTTCAGCTTTTGCAGATATGGTGTAGGGCTTTGTTACCTGAGCTTCAGGTAAGAGATATTGTTAGTATAAACAAAATCACAATCAATGGTGGTGTCATGTGGAGTTTCTGCTGTATAAAAGGAAAAAACAATATGAAACACATTTTAAATTACTAATGTTATGTTATATTTGCCTTGTTTGTTTGACAATGGAGTGGATTTGGAAAATGTTGCATCTAAAAGTGTCATTTTCAAGAATCCTTTGAAAATTAAGACCTGGGCTTTATATTTTGGCCCAGTGAACCAGAATATGCACTTTTTCTGCTTGAGGCTTGAGTTTTGAATATGTAGTGTGCTTGACTGGAAGGGGTTGTGTTGTCCTGTTCAAGGCTAAATAAGTGTTTTGTTGCTTTTGGTTGGTCTAATTCATCTACAGACAGTTCACAAGCTCTGTGCTACCTCTTGCTGTTTCTCAATTTATGCAATTATGAATATCGGCTGGTCTTTCAGTTTGAAAACTGCACTCTTTCAATTTGAGATTTCATTATAGTTACTGGAAATGTAAAATATCTTTCAGCCTTAACACTTTTTGATAATGCAGTCGAGAACAGCAGCAATACAGTTATGAATGAAGTAATTTCTGTTACTTTAGCTTACAAAAAATGACCTCCATGTAGATCAGAGTAGATCTGCAAGCTTGTCTTTGGTGGCATTAAGCTGTTTTATGTGCATTTGTAAGGTTTCAGAAGACTTTATGTAATACTGGCTCAGCCTTTTCCAGGCTTTCGAGATTCTGATTGAGTTGCACCTGTTTTGAAGCTATTCTTGCATTTTAGAGGGAAAAAGTCACATTAAACCTGTTCGTTATTTGTTGCGTCTGGAGCCTTATAACTTCAGATCTACTGTCATGGAATCATAATTCAAAGTTTAAACTCAAAAGGACAACTGTAGTTACTCAACAGTTAATCATCTTTTTTATTTTTTTGCACAAATTACTCAAAGGCCACAGTACCTACAGTTCCGAAGATTTATTAGTGTGTTCGTTAGAGTCAGCTGAAAGTGTTGAGGCCATGTTTTGCTGATTGAATGATTGTTTTGATTTAAAAAATCATATTCTGTTTTTTTGCACATGCCAGGGGCACCACTAGAGGGCTTGCAGCATTAGGGTAAAGCTCCCGTCTCCTCATTGTCATGATTATCTTTGAATTTTGTGATGAGTTTACTATGACCTGTCATAGAAAAATTATGTTTGATGGATTATCCAACATCATTTTCTGCTATTTTCCTCTTTCCGATATGAGTGGGGTAAATTGGCATATATGATGTTAGACCTGCAAAGGAACAAAAGGTTCTTCTCATTTAAAGCCATCAGTTTCATGTTCTATTAAATATCCAGAGTATCCTATTTTTTCTCTGGCTTGACTTATGAGGGTAATTCTAACTGTAATGATGTAACCAATATGTGAGCTCCCCTGGTCACAATTGAAATCACATTTTGGCTACAGCACTGAGGCAGGCTTATATTTGCCACCTCATGCTGTCATACTATTAGCTTCTGTTTCTAGCTGTTGAGGCTGAAGTTAGCTTCTTAGTCCCCAGATTCTTATTCACACTCTCCAGTACACCTAAAAATGCTGCCACAGTAGCAACAATTCATTTAGCCTGACGTAGCCAGAGACAGAGATAGCAGCTAGGGTTATTTAGGAATTTCACTTCACTTCACTCAAGAACTTTGACCATTCAGTAATGGAATGTGATTTTGGCTCTCCATTCCTAAACATAGATTCTAAAACAGTCAGTCTTGATCGTACTTCTGTATCATCACTACTGTCTAGGAATGCAGAAATCCAGTCAGTACATCTCCTGTCTCCTGTCATCTTTGGGTCATTTTGTGATCTTACACGCCCACGTAGTCATAAACAGGCAGCAGGTGGGAGTGCATTTACCTTCCGTAACATTTAGCAGTGCCACTAGAAATTTTGAGCTCTATGAAAGAATAGAATATTGGGCCCCCATTATTATATAATATATTCTTTATATGTTAAAATATGTTTTACCCTTGTAATTGTCATAACCCTGCCCACTTATTATTATGCCTCCTGATAATATTGTGTAAATCTTTATATATGTTTTTAATTTAACATTGGTACATTTTTATGTGACATGTCCATGTGACATGTGGCATGTCCTTACTATTAAAACAAACATGTAATTACTATTAAAACACATTTTAAATCAAGCTTACAAGAGCTTAAAGAGAAAAACATGAATATCCATGGCACTCAGATCAAAAAGCCTATATTGTAGGATGGATATGGACAAAAAGCCTCTCTAATAAAGGCTTTTTCATTCAATGAAGAGTGCCATTGATATTCATGTTTGTCCTACGCTGTTGAACCCCACTCGACTGAGCACCATTTGAATGTTTACCTGTGTTTGTTCTTTTAAGGAACACAACTCTAATGGCGCATCGTCTTTTGGTTTTCTTTGTGGGTTTGCCGGGGTTCTATTCTGTAGGGGATGGAAAGATAATGAGACCACTAAGAGCTGTTTCCAGTTTCAACATTTCAACAATGCAAGAAAGCCACATAAGACATCCTGGTGTGGCCTTTTCATACTAGGAGTGATACTAGGCTGTCAGAAAACATATTTTCTTTGTTTGCCCTCTCTGTCGTGTCTGTAAGGGGGGATATTGTACTCAGTGACTGCAGTCAAAGCTGCTTTACGCATCGAGAGCATTAGCTTAGCGAACTTTCTTCCCCTCATGAGCTCGTCGCCAGCAGTCAGAGCCTGAAGAGGAAGAATGAAGCTGTTATGGGGAATTAATAGTTGCAGTGCCTCTATTCATCATCTCTGGCCTCCAGCAGTTTTTCTGACGAGGATGTGGCGGGGCTTGCTGGTGTTGGAGTGGAGCAGACTGGCTTCAGACAACTCAGAGGAGGGCAAAAGATAGATGAGGAAATGAGGGAGGAAGAGAGAGCGAGAGGCAAGTGGTTGTGGCAGAGGAGAGAAGAAGGCAGGAGAGAGGAGGTGAAGATCACAGGGGTTAGGAGCAGGACAGAGATGGGAGGAAGTGGGACTTCTCACGTTCTCTGATGTGCATGCACCGCAGCTCTCTCGGCCTCATTTATCAGGCGCGTGCAAATTAACTGCCTCCATACTGTTTTCTTTCAGCCTTCACTTCTTATGTGTTTTTTGGTTCATTTAAATTTCCTCCATCTTCCCGAATTCCTTTCCATTTCTATTCCTGCGTCCAGCATATGAAGAAAGAAAAGAAAGAAAGGTGTGGGGGGGGGGGTGAGAAGGAAAGTAGAGAGGAAAAAAGAAGCATAGAAGGCCAGAGAGAGAGGCATAGAGAGAGAGGAAAAAATAGAGACAGAAACAGAAGTGAGAGAAAGAACAAATGAAAGAGGGCAGAAGAGGGAAAAGAAAGAAAGAAGAGAAAAAGAAAATGCTTGTTAGAGATATGTGGTCAGAGAGAGGGGGAAGGGAAGGAGTGATTGAAAGCCAGAGAGAGTGTGAGGGGGATAGAAGAGAGGGTTAGAGAAGAAAGGTTTGAGGGGGAGAGATTTAGAGAGGTTTAGAGAATGATAGAGAGATGGCAACGGGAAGAGAGAAAGAAAGAGGGATAGAGGGAAAGTAAGGGTAAAGGGGGATTCGAGGGGAGAACGACAGAGAGGGTTAGAGAATGAGAAAGTGAGGCACCGCGTGGGAGTCGGCCAGACATTCATGCACAAAATCTGCCAGACAAAGAGGGACAGAAGGCGAGCAAGAGGAAAACAAACCTATAGAGATGGCGTATGGGGAGGATATTGAAACAGCTCTCAGTTCTCTGAAACAGGACATCTCTGCAGCAAACGGTGGTTAATTGGAGCAGCTACTTTATTCGTGCCATAATCAGATGTATCAACATCTGGAGGGCATCTGTGGCTGTCAGGCATGTCTAGGATAATCTCCCTGCTCTACCTTGGTCTGTACACAGGTGCACTCTCTGAAAGAGTCCCTAAAACCCTACAGTCTATAATACCCCTGTGAATCAACACGCAGCACAGAGCTATGGCGAGAAAAACAAGTGTGCTGCACTGTTGCAGTCGTGTGTGTATTAGTAATTGGATTAAAGCTATCTTTTTTATGTAGGCTTCAACTTCAAGGCCTTTTTCTCATTGGCCCTGCTGCTTGGCAGAGAGCATGACATGATCGCCACTCACTTTGGACCCCTGTCACTGTCTGCAGGCTGTGCATGAAAGGCTCAAGTAACATCAGCTCTTTAAAGCTACAGAAAGGGTGAGTGAGCAAAGTGGTGGGACCATATGGATGTGAGACCTACCTGTCGTTTGAGGGCAAGAGTTTGAGTTTGCATGGGCTTCGAAGGGCCAGTGAAATGTTTGGATTTGCACTTCACGTCGGGAGCTCAGTGGCAGGACATTGCCTTAGCTGTGCAGTGTGATGGCACAAGCTCCAGGAGATACTTTCACACACTGACACACTGCGTTTGCGTCAGGTTCGCGCCTCCGCTGAGCCTGGCTAATAGTGCGGCTGACTCCTGCTGCACTGCGGGATAGCAGCACTGACATTTGGAGCTTCAAAGCTCATTTAACACTGAGGGTCACAAACTGTTTCCCTCTCACTCACCCTACGGCGTTTTCTAAGAACTTCTGATTACTTTATACTTCAGTGCATTGGTTTGTTTTTACGTTTTTTCCCCTCCATAGCTAAACTTAGGTAGGGCTAACATAAGACAAAAATACTAAGTGTTATGCCCTAGGGCCAAATAAAACTTCAGCTATTGTAGATCACAAATGCTTCTTTCCTCCACAAAAAAAATCATATTTATCGAAAGGGACATACAATGCAGCTCAGTGCCTACAAATAACAAAACCGCATTGGTCGTTTTTTTTTTTTTTTAAGAGTAATCTTTTTTAATAAAGTTTACTCCAACTTTAAATATGGTCCCTCTTCAACCTTATCCTCAGAGGAAATTCACAAATGGCCTGAAGTTTTTCACAGCATATGAAGTGGCCGTATGCTGAACATGCCTTTAAAGCAGCGCTTAATTGTGCCTGCTCTAAAAAAAAAAACATCCTATCTACTTAATAAGCATTATAAGAAAAGGTAAAACAATGTCCTTAACATGTTAAGTAAACAAAAAACTTTAAAAAACAAAACAAATTAAAATCTTAAAATGTCTGTAAAATCCAGTCCTCTTCTAATGAAATGTTGGTGGTGTTTTCCAACCATTTTACTGGGTTTTCTTAACACAGTGACAAAAGATACTTGAAGAAGCTCTGAAGCGCTGTATTGAGAATGTGAAAATGATGGTAGCTTTAGTATCAGTACCACAGCATCTCAAGATTTGTGTTCCCATAAATCTCGGCTCAGCTGAGGTCGACAGACAACTTTAGAGGGGCAGGCGTCAGCTGAGCCAACATGGCGAAAAGAGTCTCTCTCAAAGATAGCCTGACATGAGCTGCAATCAAAGCATCGGAGTGGAGATTGCAGAAGCGCTGGCGTCTTACCTGTTTGGAAAAAAGACAGACAAGGCAAGCGAATGAAATATATCAATCTACTTTCAATTTAGTTTGAACCTGGATAGTTTTTTTTTAATGCTTCCTGTCTCCATTAAACGCTGTCGCTGAGTCTCGTCCACTCTCCTGCAATCCCCCAGGTCTATCCTGGCCCTTCTGTAATTGCTGTATTTTTCTGCACTCAAAACACTGGGACGTTGCTCCGCAGATGGGTGAAAAAAGGGGTCCATTTTTGATGATGGATCTTAAAAGGTGATGAGAGATAAAAGTAACTTTAATACTCGAGTGGGAAGAAGTCCTGGCATATATTTCCTTTTCCTTTTTCCATTCTGACAGTTTGAATTTTGCATGACCACTAAAGGTCTGAAACTCTAACGATTCTTTGGGTCGCTCTATTTATATTCTAAGAACGGCGCCGCCAGCCCGTAGCTTAAGGTTGGTTTAAAATGACTGAACTCTGCATACCTAAGCAGGGAGCCTTGCCATTGATCCCACAGAAAGTAATGATTTTCCACAATTATAGACGGGGTGAAACAGTATTGCTGGCTTCAGAGAAAACAGAAAGGCATTCATGTATATAGTTCAAACAATGCAGGTGCTTTGGCAACTGCATGCGTGACCCAAACATATTGCACCAGCAAATCAATTCTTTAGTGTTGTTATATTATCATTTTTATTTGGTAAAGCAAAGAGAATAAAATGAATGCTTTATTTATATCCGACAGCTGCATAACTGAAAGTGCCTCTCTTGAAATATTTAGCTCTCCTGTAAAGCGAATTGTACAAATGCCTGGTCAGAAGTACGATTGAATGCACTTTGTGTAGTGTTCCTGGAGCAGGCTCTCAGAGTGCCCTTGAGTTTGAAAGCTCCTTGGCTTTCTTGTAAATCTCTGAACATTTCTTTATCGGAGTTTGTGCTTTCAGAATGTTTGTGAGCAACGTCTGTGTGTGTGTGTTTCTCAACAAGCTTTGCTTCCCAAAGAAGGACGTGCTCCGCTCTTTCATCTGCTCAGTAAAACGGCAAGCCTTGAGGACATTATTGCTGTCCAACTCCATTATCTGTCACTGGCTCCAGTTTCCCGCCGTCACCTTTTTTACGGCGTCATTAATCCCACAAGACATTAAGGATTGAGCTATTTGCATAAATCCTAGAGGAGGGACAATAACTATGTACAGAGAAGCGGATGGCCCCGACTCCATTTCTTAAACATTAAACTCGTCTCTTCTCGTTGTACGTTTTTGAGGAGATGTGTTTTTCCACCTCTTGCACATGAAAATATGGCCTATCGTTGTACTTAACAAGTGAGTTTTCATTTTGCCAAGCCTATTCAACAGGAGACGACATGTACATTCAAAATGAGTGTAACTTAGCTGGCAGTAACTTGAAAAGCAGATGTTGATTTCAGTTTAGCTTTACAGGTTTGAAGAACAGATGTGGACTACTTGAGCATTGATATACGTCGCTGTGGACAAGAGTGTCAGCTAAATGCCGTAAATGGAATGTAAACGTAAAATGAAGAGCTCTCCATGTCTCTCTTCATGTTTATATATGCACATAGGTGGTCCACTGATAAATTATGTTGAGCGTTCAATAACGCTTCCTTACATTATTTATACTGTAAGGGTTGCATGGCTGAGTTTTGCTACTCAGGTAGTCAGTGCCAGAGCAGGCAGGACAGTTGCTGTGTTCAGTGGCATTATATATAAATGCATTGCGATTATGTGTTCGTTTTAACCTTAGCCCGACACCATGCTGTAACAACTTTCCCACCTGTGCAAATTTCCCTCCTGTGGGACTAATAAAGGTTAAAATCACATTTAAAAATTTTCTCTTCCACAACTAATGGCAAAAGCTAATGGCATATGGTCCGTCCAAATGTGAACAGAGGGAAATACGGACAAGAAAAATATACTGGCGGAGCAAGTTGGTGCAAAGAGTGACTAGGAAAAGAGTAACCATAACTTACAGAACTAAATGAAGGACAAAATGAGCATCAGGTTTTAATACTCGGGCGAGGCGGAATGCCATGGGTGTGAGGCGGGGGATGTGGCTCATCTGAAGGCAGGTAGCAGTTAGTTAAATACAGTTTTCCTGTTAAAGCAGGCATCTGGAACTGCAGTGGAACTGATTCTGTCACATGTAGCATATTAACATCAGTGAACTGCTGTGGGTTTGTGTTTTGCAGAAAAAAAAAATATTTTCTGAACTTTCCTTTTGTGTTTACATCAATGGTTTGTCTGCTGCTGTGTTTTAGTCACTGCTGGCCACAGCACCAACTAGTTGATTTATTAAAGGACTAGTCTGCTCGTCTATACAACCCAGTTTAGAATCAGTTCCGTATTAATTCAATTTAGAATCACTGTCATGTTAATGATTGCTGTTACCTGATTTAATAATAACTCTCACGGTGTAGACTGAAATAGTACAAACTACACGACAGAAGTTAAGATGTTTAATTCAATATTGTAAGTGCTGTGGAAACAGCAAGACGTTGATAAGTTACACACTGTAGCTAATTGTCTATTTATAGTATTTTCTTAATATTTTATTTGCCTTGATTGAATCACCACATTTCAAACGCAAAACATTATGGATATTAATGTCCTTCTTTTTATGTGGTTGAATTTGACTGTGTTTGTTACTGAACATTTAAGACCTATATAAGTAAATTACCTCTATTCTGATTAACTAATTTTTAATGTGGATCATTTTAATTTTGTACATTTTGCTATACAGCTTTCTCGATCATTCTGAAATCTATTGCATACTTTTTTACATTTTCCAACACATTAGTTGAAATCTATGAAATTTTAGAGAAACAGTTAAATATTTGCAAGTGTGGGTCTACAGAATTTTCTAGGTTGAATAAGGTTGTAGATTTTAGGACTTTTAGAATTTCCTGTTAAATTTGATCATTGTGATAACCTTTGTTTGCCTTTTTGTTTGCTTTTTTTTTGCTTTAGCTTTTATTCTTTTTCCTTCTTGTTTTAGGCCTTTTATATAGCGTCTTTAAAGAAAAGGTTCTGTACAATTAAATTTTGTAAAAATAAATCAAGACACAATAGTTAGATCTACATCAATAAATGATTAATAATAAATTAATAAGTAAATACATGTATAACATGATAAACACTACGAAAGGCACACCACAGATGAAAACACCAGAATAAAACTCTGTAGAATGAACAAAAGACCCAAACACCCAGGAAAACGAATATGGTTTTAAATTTGACTTATGATAAATTGTGGAGGTTGATGTTATTAAATGGTGAAAGAAAAATGTCCTAGACGTCTAATATGTCCTAGAAGTGTAGCATGTAAAAGTGTAACTTAAGAGTTGTATTTGTCTTATCGATTCATTCCATAAAAATCATATCATAATTCAATGTCCAGAACACTTTCGAGAGCAAAACAGGTCTCTATATATAGCTTTAATGATTAATGTAGCACATTGAACAGGGGCAACCCCATAGTACCCTTGAGATTTAAAGTGTAGAGCTATGTAAGGTACAACCATTAACTGTGCCTTAAAAACAAAGTAATCCAACTACAAGACCCAGTGTTCCCAAATAAGGCCAGTGGAAAGGACCACCCAAACGTTGTCTGTGCATGTCAGAGTTCAGGTGCGATAATTACGGTTGCCCTTACGTGGTTCATCTTCAAAGTGCCCACCGTGCCCATTTATGTGACGAATGTAGCTGTAGAGTGTTAATTGTCCTGTGAAAAAGTAGCGAGGAGACACAGCTGGTATCTGCAAAGTCGTTCGCCCCAGATGCTATCTGTATAATCCTCGATAGCGTGACTGGCTTTTATTGATTCGCTGGTGGAGGAACTGCGAATGTCCAGTGCCACAATTCAATTTAAAGCGCATTAGCGGGTGTTAAATTGCTGATGGGCTGCAGATGGTCCCAATGATTTTGACTGGGCACTTTCCCTAGCTCTGATTTAATTGCACACTCTGCATATTACATGATTAATGAATATTTACAAAATTATGTTGAGGGCGTATTAACCCTTGAGTCATGTGTTTGCCATGTACTTCTTGGAGTCTTATGGCTGGAAATGTCAACCTCTCTAAATGTCCTTTCGAATTACATATCATGCTGGCTAATGGGTGGGAGATTTAATCTGGAGCATAACAGTAATAATAACTGTTCAGCATTTGCAGTTTCTTCTCTCTGTATGTTCGCTATGATGGTCGGAGGGCTGAGAAGAGAGAGAGAGAGAGAGAGAGAAAGAAATAGCAGGGCTGAGAGTAATACATAAGAGCTTTTGCATAGAGCTCGGACATGGCGCCATTGTACAGACTGGATAAACATGTTTCGTAAGGTGAAGGGAAATAAGCTCGTATGAGTCTCTGTGAGATGGAATTCTTCATCCTCGGTTTCAAGTTCTCATGTCAGTGGCACTGCTCCACTTCAAAGTATGCTATCTACAGGAGCCTGCTCTGGATTAAGGGCCTGAGTTGATTAGGTGTGAAATGGCTCAGCAGCCTATGAAAGCCTAGCCCTTTGAAGTGTCTGTGCGCTGTCCGGATAGCATTGTGTGTTTAGACCAGTTCACTCCTCTCAAAATGGAAGACAATAGTTGCCGGCATGCTGAATTTATCACGAGTTGGAGAACACTTGGAATGCTAAGAAATGCTGGGAAGGGTGATGTACGCACCTTTCTATGACTTCGATTGTTCATATTTGAGTGAATGAAACGTGTTGGTGAATGAAATGACTCACAGTGATTTTAATTAGCCCGACTGCCTAAGAGAGGTTCGCAGCATGACCTACATTTTTCAAAGGTTGCTGCGTTTTAAGAGATATTTCTTCCTGAAGTCCTTAAATCAATATTCACATAGGATATCAATAGCAGTCATTGCACCTCATAAGAAGACAATTTCAAAGCCTAGTTTGAAAATAGCATCTGTATTTGCAATAACGCTGTCATTCTTTTGTGAAGGGGCACCCATGTGTTTGTATTTCAACTTAGTCAATTACTCTATTTATAATCTGAATAATAACATAAAATCCAATCGCTCTTTTTTTCTTTCTTTCTCTCTTTCTCTCTCTCTCTCTCTCTCTCTCTCTCTCCTGCTCTCTCTCTGTCTCTGTCTCTTTCTCTCTCTGATTTCTGGCTGCTTGCCTCATTTGATCACTTGTGTTCACAGCCAGGCAAGACATCCCAAATGAATGTTGGCATGCTACACTCACTTGGTTGCAATTCAAAGCTGTAAAGCCACTGTGACGCAGTCAGCACAAGCTTGATTTCCCAAATCTTCACCTCACCAACCAATCAAACCTTCAGACTAGGCCCTTAAGTTCATCCAGACTCTAAGTCTGTTTTGGTACTTGTGAAGGCGTTTACTGTAATAATGGAATTACACGGATGTTCAGTTATACAATTAAGAGACGAAGCTCCTCACAGGTGGTTGAAATGGCTTCCAGCCTCTTCCTTCCACCTATTTAAACAGCATGGTGCTATAATCCAAAAAGCTTAACACTGTAACCCCTTAAAGTAAAGCAAGGATCAGCGTCATCAGCAACCTGTGACACAGATGGCCCACTTGAGTAACCTCAAATGTCCTTTAGAAACTATTATTTTTGTGAGGTAGGAACATGATCAGAACAAGCCACAAATAGCTCAATTATTTTAGTGTGATTTTATTCCCACTGGTATTCTAGTTTGAGCAGAACACGTTTAGTTTGAACAAAACATAATTACTTGAAAAAAAGGATTTATTTACTTCTGAAAATGAGTTACAGAGAAAACTTGGGCTTAAGAATGCCAACTGTATGATTTGTTGGAGAGAATCTAGTTGTTTTGAGGAATTATGGCAGTCTCCTCCATAATTTGCTGCACGGCTCTTTGTCAAAAACAGTAAAATGAAAGTAGTCTTTACTGAGAGGATACATCAGTCTGTTCTGCTTTTTCTCTCCCACATTTTCTCCCCCTCTCTCTCTTCTTATCCCTTCACTGTGAAGTCTGTGCAAATTACAGAGGGTCAGAGAGCTGCAGAGCAGGGTCTTGGAGACACTGTGGATCTCATCTGTCTCCCAGGAAAGTTAAAAGCTTTGTTTTCATGGTGAAACGGCGTCATTGATGGAGGTAGGCAATTTGGACTGTGCGGGGATATATGGAGAGGCAGTAAATTGGAAAGAAAACAAGGGCTTTGAAGCAATACCTTCAGCCCGGCATCTTCTTTTCCCCTTTCTGACCACTTCTGTACAGATCAAATCTGCCGGATTTCGGGCTATGAAATCTCGGCTCCTTCCTCGTGGCGCAGCCCATCCCTTTAATAGAGTGGACTGATTACTGCAGCCCCTGATTGTGTGGCATGGCTGGCTCGGAGGTGGCTCGCAGCACTCTGGAAGACAATAGCTGTGTACGATTGAGTCAGACAGGACACAGCTGCATGGCTTTGGGCATGCTCTCTCCTCCCCAACCACTTCCTCATTCCTTTCTCCTCGGGTGTGCATCTGACCCCCCGACTTGCTGCGGAGACGCCGAGGAGGTGGAGGAAGTCGTCGAGTCGAGTTGATTGACAGACCTCAGGGAGCGGGTTGACGAGTGTGCCCTGCCCTCCACGCGGACGGGCTCTGTTGCCTGTCAGGGTGACAGGAGGAGGCCATGTTTGTTGGCTCGAGATGTCCTCTCCTCTTCCAGCCCAGCAGATTGTTATCCTCAGACTGCTGTACCCTACTGGCTGCGAGAGGTTCCTGCTGGGGAATACGAAGCAACAACATGATTTGATTTCTGTTATTTTTGCAGCAGAGCCTACTTTTCTCTTTTCTTTTTTTCCCCCTTCTCTCGGCTATATGAAACAAAGCTGGCCACTGCCCAATAACTCCTCAGTGAAATGAAGAGCACGTTCTGCTGGAGCCACACATGTGCACATGTTAGAAGTGCACTCCTAAACGCTCATTCGGCTTGTAATAAAGCATTGTTTACATGATGCTTTCGTTTCATCCTTCATGACCATACGTATCTGTCAGACCCATCTAAAGAATATGCATATGAAAGAGCAGAGAAAATGTAGGTAGTCTGACTTTTTTACGATTTGTATTGAAACTACATAACATTTCTGAACGCTCTTCTTACCTTTTTGTAGCAAAGACATATGTTAATAAGGTTCAAACTTCAAAAGTCTTGCTCAGACATATTTATGGTGTGTTTTTTTTACTTTGTTTGAAGACCTCTGAAAATAGTTTTTTGTCATGTCGTGTTTACACAATATTTAAAATGTAAATGTGTAGCAAACTTGCCTCAAAGTGCCAGAAAGGCCTCGGACCTCAGAGGGTTAAGTGCTCTCCCAAAAACAGTTAAGTGCATTTGAAAAAGAAGAGAAAAAGATTTTGAAAATATTCAAGTAAATTTGAAAACAGGTTCATGTAATCAGCAAGTCGTATCATGATACGGCAGCTTTTAATTTTTGAGGAGGCAGTGTTGGCATTTTGAGGAGGCAATGTCGAGAATATTTCAAAGCCTTGTAGTAAGCAGCTTTGTCGCTTTATCCATGGAGATGTGCCACGCTTTGTAAGCACTATCACTGTGCCTAGCCAAACCAGACACCTGTATGGTCACCTGGTGGAGTCATGCACTGCTGAAGCTCTCAGCAATGCTATGTGGGTCCAGCAGTTTGGGAACAGATAAGATGGCAGCCTTGACACACCAACAAGTCGGTGTGTGCAAACTGGCGGAACTGTCAGGCAGCTGGGGACAGAATACAGTGGAGACTGGCTGTGGATCAACTAGGATAAATAATAAATATAATAAATGGCTATTTATTACACCATTCAAAACTAAAAGGCTCTTTTCCCATGTAGTAATAGAGATATATAGTTTAATTCAGGTGATAATAAAATCGGTAAAATGGAGTACTTACACAGTAGACATGACAGACAGAGGTCTGTGCCTTGTATTTCCACAATATAGTTTGAGTTTCTTTTATTTATGGTTTGATATTTTTGGAAGTTTTCAGTTATTTGCCGCCTAAACAATATTTCAACCTCACATACATGCATTCAGAATCAGTTTAGTATGACTGATAAATTACTTTCAGCAAGGCCCATCTGAAGTGCTAATAATGCTTTAACAGAGAGCCAGAAGCAGATGTTATCTGAACCACCCGTGGATATTCTCTGATCTTTAAATTATGTGATTTCATACAAAGACTAAGCGAAACAATGACAAATATTGCACAGAGATATTAGCCCGGGACATTAGAGAGCTAATTTCCAGCACTGCGGAGGATACATTCAGGTACATCTTTTTCTCTTTAGTTATGAACAGTGTAAATCAGTTTTCTCCCACGCTCTTTTCTTCCTAATGAAATTAACCCTTCAAGCATAATTGCACCAATTTGATCTGAATAACAAATTACTTGCCGCTCTACACTGACATTTAACTGTTGTGTCTAGATGACCAAGTTCTGGGATCCTGCATCATACTCTCTATTATCACAGCTTCTGTTCTTCAGTGTAAGGAAGCAAGAATTGGCTGTCGTATTTTTACACTTAACACAATCTTTTCTTTCATCTCTCATACATTCCCACTTCGTCAGAAAGTAAAGCAATGGTGCTAATAGGAGGCAAGTTTGGCTTCTAGACCAATTATTCATTCCCACCCTCTCACAGGAGGGGTTTTTTTTTTTGTTAACCCCGCTGCCTCCGGCTGCTCCGTCTACCGCCACAAATCAAAAAGCGCTTAATTAACAGATAACTGGGAGAGTCGAAAAGTTTACTTTCGCTCCCAGCTGAGGGTTGGAGACGCACAGAGCGCCACTGAAGGCTGTGAGGCTGTTAAACCCACTCTGCGCTCGCCTGCGACACTGCATACGTGAAAAAAGTGCATCTTTCTACATCTGTCTAATAACTGTAGCATGTGGAGCAAGGTCATCTCTCTGTGTTATGAATGCAGACAGAGTGGGCCATCATGCAAGGAGAAGTTGTGTGATCTGGTGCTGAGGCTCATCTGGGCTGAAGGACTTGTGTCTGCTATTGTGCGCCGTGTTGGCAGTGGCCATTCATTATAGCCGGAGAAGTTGCTTTGGGGACATGCTGTTTGAAGGCAGGCTCAGCTGAAACAGGTGTATGGTGGACACAAAGGGAGATGGAAGGAGCACACTTTACACATTTACCCCCACTGGATCTAATGCTATTATAACATATTTCTCTTTTTCTGTGCACCCAGCATATGGGACTATGCAGTCAGCAGTTTCGCTGCAAAGTTATTACAAGTGCCCCATAGCCATACCCATCAATCACACCCAATTTCTCATCCATCTATCTCAGGAGTGCCCAGAGATATGCCGGTCCAAAATGTAAAAAAAAAAAAAATTCATTTACAAATCTAAATGCTTTTTTAAATTGAAGCCAGTCCATGACGTCCTGGTGAGAATATTCATATCCATTCTCATGAAATATTAATTGAAACAGGAGAATTTCCCTGTATTTTAATTACCTATTTTATACTCTAGGTACACTAAAGATTTAGAGCGCTTGCCGCTGAAAGGTGACTCTGCGAGCAGTTACAGAGATTATGGTGAATAATTAAAATCTCTTTGGTTGTTTTGTGGATTGGAGGAGGAACAAGAGAGAGGATTTATTCAGAGTCGAGCCTTAGACATAAATTTTTAAACGTGGCCCAAAGCGCCTGCTTGGAGCGTTGGCATGTTTTATTGAGGGAATTACTGTGTTTTCCAAGATCTCATGCCCGAAAGGTCCGGTTCGTGGGCCTCCCTCTTGAATTTGGGTTATATGCTACACATCCTTGCAAATAAACCCGCCTTCAGTCTCCCACAGCTAAACGATCCTAATGAGCTCCTGCAGAGGCACAGACAGTTTGCACTTTCAGAAGCTTTACTTTGAAATGAATGCCAGGTGACAAGGAGGCAACAGATCCCTGACACCATGCGCACAAGGAGACAATGTCATTATTTCTAATTCAGGCCGGAGGATGTTTCTCCATCACTGTGGATTCATTCTTGTCTAGTTTGGGGAGGAAGAGGAGTGGCGTGTGGGAAGTGTCCCCTGAGGCGTGTGTGTCTGTGTGTATGTGAGTGTGTGTGCGTGTGTGTGTGTTCCCTTCTTGGCAAGCGCTGCTGAGCTCAAGAGGAGGGCGTTGTTCTTGGCTCATTTACATTGATGACCAGGCTTTGCCTTTGCTGGCATTTTCAGCAGCCATTGATCCACTGCCTGCCTGATTAATCTTCTATAACGGGATCAGCAGTCAATTAGTGTCTGAATTTCACTTTGAATTCCGTCCATGCCTCACCTTCTCACCATTTCCCCACAAGATCCAGGAACTTTCGCCACATTTTCACTGTTTATCATTCACAATGCACCCACCAAATCTTTACTGTCATTGTATTTGCATGTTCTTCTGATTTTGCCTTTGGAAATGAAGTTCGATCAAACTGGAGTGGTCAGCGCAGTTCTTTGTTTGATAAAGTAGCACCCAATCAATTCTATAAGTAGCTGTGCTTCTAGAGCCACATGTTCCAGGCAACTACTTAGACAATTAATATGTGGCACAGACAGAGGGCACAACTGGAGGAGAAGGAAGATCAGAGCTGGCTAACGCGAAACTGGATCAGTTTTCTGAGGATTCAGCGGTTTAGAGAGAGGAACAGGAGAGTGCTGATGGAGGATAATGACAGATGGTGCTTTAGTCTCCTCTCCACATAATGGTGAGGTGCGGTCTGAGTGTTAGGAAGGGGAATTGGATGCTCGCTGTCCAGACAGAGTTTGGTTTCACTCAAGTCAAATTCTGCTTAAATAAACATTGGTTATCTCACCATATAATATCAATTAGTGTCTCAGTGTTTCAGGGGGGGGTTTAAAATCTCATATAATCTTAGAACCAAGTATTGCATTTCTGTATCTGCCTGGGCCTTATTTTTGCAAGCATTTGTTGTTTATAGCCTGTCGTCATATTATGACATGAATGAAGCAAATATTAGTATTTTTGGTCTCATATTGCAGTGGTGGCTTCACTGTTGAGATCAGGTTGGTCATTTAAATTTTCTTTCTGATGTCTGTCTCCCAGGTGATCCAGCGTAGAGAGGATGGCTCTGTGAATTTCTACAGGGACTGGGCTGCTTATCGTGAGGGCTTCGGCAAGATCACAGGGGAACACTGGCTTGGTAAGTTCTCCTTTCAGGCTAGCATGCACCAAATACTGTACAGAGATGTTTGAAGTACGGAGAGCCCAAGGTAGCTTCAGGCCAGCTGTGAGTATCAGAGCTGTGTGTGGACAGTCAAAAAGTAGATCTCCCACCTCACAGGGCAGATAACAGTATTGGTAATTGTTTCAAATGCGTACTTTCTGACATTCATTGCTGATTTTCCGTCACTGAAAAATACATAATACAAAATACAACAACAATGTGAATTTGATTTTTTCCTGTATGACCATCCATCATCTCTAATGTGATTTTATGTCAGATTCACCTTACATTTAATATCGCACTGTTTGTAACTTGTCCTCCTACCTCCTTTGTAACATGTTTTTGTGCCATGTAAGGTATCGTTAATGACTACTAGCATTCATTCATCATTAGCAACTGTAATGTTTCCAAGGACAATACTCTTTTAAGCCACACCATGGCAGTGGAGAGGGCAGGAGCAAAAAGAGAAGGTAAGAAAAATAAACCTTTAGAGTGTCCACGGTATGCATGTGCGAGCACGTGTGCAGGCTCGCACGCAGGCATGTGATGGACGGTTACTCTCAGACGCCTCCAACATAAACAAGATAAATGGCATTTTCTTTTGTTTACTGCAAGGTTGCCTCTGTTTTCATCAACAGCAGAAGATGGAAAAAGTCTCTTGCAGTGTGACAGGGTTGATCCACACTGGGTCTTAGCTGCTTCTGCCTGACACAACTATTTCAGGGACAGAGCTGTTGTCTTATTCTGCACTGTTCGGCAGGCTGCGCGACATGTGAGGGCAGCAGTGTGTGTTACGGACCGTCTGTGTGTGTGCCTGCTTGTGTACGTTCATGTTTTTTTAAGCCAAGGCACTGATAATGTGGAGTGACAGGCCTGTCAGTGGGTGACATCTCCCTGAGATTGACAGGCTCCGTGAGAGCAGACGAGAGGAGGCTAACGTCCCACTCTCACTCCTACTGCGGCTGGAAATGACTTTTCCCTCGGCTTGCTTACTCCGACTTCCTCGCTGTAAGTAAAACTGGCCCGCAGCTCTGCCTCGGAGGCTGGTGCTTGTGTTGGTGGCCAGAAGGGCTGGTCCCTGTGGGAATGCCCAGGAACAAGCACTCCTCTCTGGGGTGAAGAGGCTGATGGCCCTGCCTGATGGTCGAGCTGAGCCAGAGAATGGCACTGCTGTCGATGAAGATGAGGCTAAACCTCCCACGCACCCTAATCAATAAAAGACACAAGGGAGCTGGGAACAATTAACCTCTGGGGCCAGAGAGATGAGCTGGAGAAGCTAAAGGAAAAAAAGGAAAACATCAACAATACAGAGCCATCAGGATGAGGTGACAGAGAGAGCACAAAGGCCACAGCCCCCTCAGCAAGACAATCTTACAGGGAGAGAGAGAGAGAGAGAGAGAGAGAGAGAGAGCTCACCTACAAAAAAAGACAAAAAACACAGTACAGGATGACAGCACAGCTTGAAGTTTCACAGCGTTACAGAAACTCTGCCACTATGGTGAATATTCAAGTGGGGATTGTTTTAGTAGCACATTAGCAATCATCAGGAAATACACAAATGCGCAGAAATGTAAGTCGAATATTGGAGAGGGATATGAATATTAATAGAAGACAGAGTATTTTTGTGTCATCAAAGGGATAGGTTAGAATTACCATTCCATAATTCCATAATTTTCTTTTGTAGTGAATTAGCATATCCATTTAAAATCAAGCTAGCACTGCACTATAAATAAACTTTGCCTTTTATCACTAATTGTGAAATAATTCACTGGAAATGGTTATAATAAGTCATTCACACTCCTTCAGAACCCTCCCAGATGTTTATTCAGAGTGCTAACATGAAGCTCAAGTGCTCATCAAAAGCCATTTCTTGCTCCCGACTCTCTCTCTCTCTCTCTCTCTCTCTCCCTGTCTCTCTCTCTCGAACCCCCCACTTCACTCTTGATCTCTTTCTTCCTCTGCCTTTTTCTCTCAAGGATCCACAAATGCCACACACACAAACACTCACAGGGATACACTGTTTCTTGAATCTAGGGTTGTGAGGGGGATTTAAAAAGCCTAGCTTCTTGGCTTTGTTAGAATCCCATTTATGAGCTCTTCTTTAGTAGTGTGCTCTGGTTTATGATGACCAGTCCTAAAAAAGACGACCTTAAACATTATCCTCTCAGGATCCTGTCTGGAAAGAAGAAAAGAGTGTTCTCAATCGCCTTAACCTGATCCCGGACGTGTCCCCAAAGCCGTCATGCAGCATCGCTGAAATTCGGCCCAAGCCTGCATCAGCACAACCCCAGGATTTTAATCCTTAATCACAATGATTCAGACGGCCCTCACTCCCTGACAAACCCATCAGCGAGGGCAGAGGTCAGCACCATATGCTCGGGTCAGAACAAAGAGTCACTGCTCTGTTGCCTTGTTCTGGGTGTGGAGCTTCATCCAGGAGAAACGAGCTGTCCAGTATCAGATTCTAAAAAGGTTTTACACGACACTGCTTTTGTGGCAGTGAGAAAAGTGTCATTGAGGAGTCGTTATGCTCAAGAGTTGGTGCAGTAATGACACCAGCAACGCTGGCTCATGCCTCTCAGTGTATTGAGCTGTAGCTGAGAGGTGACGCCTCATGGCTCATTAGCGACTGTGCTGAATTTCCAATATCTTCTCATCAGTGGTACTCTCACGCTCCCTATGGTATTTAAGTAACATTCACTCAGTGTGATTTAATTATACATGGTGAATGTGATCTGTCATCCCTAAATGTTTATTACTGTCACAATACCTGAGTAAAATTTGAATGCCTATCTCTATAGTCTAAACCCTCAATATGTCCACAAATTTGCTCCCAAAACATGTAAAATTTCATTTTAAACTCAGCTTAATACATTACCCTTAAAGAAAATGTAATGGTAAACTCAAGTTAGCCCCACAGGAAACTGTTATGTTGCAGGAATGCTGGACTGCATCTGCCAGAGATGCGTCACAGGCCAGCAGCCAAGCATCAGCAAGGAGAAATGAATAATGCTTTTGGATTGTCTACTTTCAAACCTCCCATCTCTGAGTACAGGGGTATTTCACAATCCCAAGATGCGTTTTCTTTGTGTTCTCTCAATAGTACTATGTATACAGTTGTATTTAGATGGAGTTTACGTTAATATTTATGTTACAATATTATATTAGTAAATTATATTAGTTTCTGTGAATTTGCGAGGGTTCCCGCGAACAATTAATACTTAGATTTTAAGAAAAAATCTGCAAATGACTTAAGCCACAAATTCTGAAGCGCGAATTCAGGGGGGTTTACTGTTCTGCCTCATTACTTTCTTATTTGGATTAAGTAAAATACTGTGTTCATTATAGATGTTGTCATTTACATTTGTCAGAACAACTGCACATATTAGTCTTTTTGCCATTTTCAGGTGTTTTTCACTTCATGATTATTGTTTGGATATTTTAAAAAGTTTTTTTGTCATCCGTAGTTATCCGTAGTGCAGGGAAGTCGTATTTAAGAGAGCAGGACATTGATTAGGATTGTTGCCACTAAACAAGAATTTACAGTTTTTTCATACATATTAAGCTTTTTTTGGAAATAAATTCCACAGCCTACAGACAGCCCCTATTCAGTGTTTTGTGGGTGTGGAAGTAAGCCTAATCTTTTTACAGGAACCACATTTTTCAATGTGCTGAATGACAAGCAATTTTTGTGCAGTTTTCTGTCACCTTCAAGACGCCCCTTCATCCTTATTTGCATCCTGAGGCTTTTTGCATATCACCTCAAGTGTTTCTCCCCTCTCCCCCTATCAGGCCGTCTTTTTTCAAAGCTTTATGTTAAGGACTCTTTATGTTATGGAGTGGGGCTGGATTGCGTAGTGTGAGGTTAAGGCTTTTGGAGAGGAACAGATGATGGGCATGATCAAACTGTGAAAAATAGCTCTGAAGTCTGCTAAAGAATAATAAAATATTCATATAATAATGTAGATAACTAATGAATACTTATCCACTGTTAGATTTAATCTATCCTCAACCTTGTCTTACACTCACTGCATTTCATATATGGATTATAGTGTTTATCGAATGAAAACTAAATATTTTAATGAAAAGTGTTTTAATTATTAAACACTAATGTCAGTACTGGCCATAACAAGGTGTTCTTTATGAATATTGCATCGACTCAGAAATTTAATATCAGTGCATCCCAGTGCACTAATGATTTTAATGTACTCCCCACACTCAGAATATCGACTAATTTCTGCATGAGTGTGAAATGGTCATGCCAGCAGCTCTGTCCGCAACTTGGGTCTTGAGAAATCAGGGGATGAGGTGTAATGTGTCTCTACACATTTATATTTCTTCTCCTGCCCTCCTGAAGCTACTACACCTCCTCTCCAGCACATACTGCTGACTCCAGTAATATTGTAATGCGTTATCCTTTTACAGTCTTTCTCTCTCTGTGTCTCTTTCTCTCTTGCTTTTTCTCCCTCCCCCCTCTCTGCAATACCTAGGGCATTTGTTTTCATATTCAGACCCTCTTGTCCTGCTGATTTCACTGAGCTTAGACGTTCACCACTGATCCAGACTTCATGCAGACTCTCCCGCCTCTGACCGAGAGCGTTTTCAAAAAGTGGGTTAAAAAGATGGCGTCTCCTCTGGGGTGTTCCTCTCTTGCCCGCTGATTCATTATGCTACAGAGAGCTTCAGTTAAGACACTGCTGTGCATCCTATTAGCCGTGCCAGCCTCGAAATGAGCCGTGCTGCCACAGGAGCCCACCACGGCCCACAGTCTATCTCTGCTCTTGGCTGTGTGATCTGTTTCTCTGGTGTTATTTCTTTATTTGCTTCGTATATAAGCATAAAACTGTAAACTATCATGAAAGACAGAAATGGCATCAGTTGATTTGATCAAGGAAGGTAAAGCTAGCGTGACATTTACCTTCTCTTTGGAAAAATAGATGACAGCTTGCATGATGACAATGCACCTTTTAAATTTTCCAACTAGACTTTCTTGCTCTAAAAAAAGAAACTGATGGATGCATCCATTAACATTTTTTGCCAAACTATTTTATACACACACACACCTACCTCGTTTTTGTACTCATCCTCTGTTGCTGTACCCATGGTCAGTCTCTAACCACAGAGTGTCTGCATTTTGAATGTGTTTGGCGGGTGGACTACAGTCAGCCCTGTGGTAACAAGGACTTGTTTAAACACTCCAGGAGCTCTGCAACACTGTATGAACACTATATAAAGTACATGGACAACAGGGCATTGCATCTATACTTTGTTGGACATCCAGTTCCAAAACCAACTTAATTATTAATGCCAGATGGGCATTAGTACGGAGTCCCTCCTGTTCTGGAAAGGTTTTCCACAAGATTTTGGAGTGAGTCCATGGGAATTTGTGCCCATTCAGTCAAGAGTGTTTGTGAAGACAGGCACTGGCGTTAGACGAGAAGACCAGGCTCACACACAACACAAAGGTCCTCACAAAGGTCTTAAATTGGGTTGAGGTCAGGATTCTATGCAGTTCACTAGTATTCCTCCACACTAAACACGTTAAAGGATCTGAGCACATTTGAGGCCAAATTGCAATGGCTAAACAACTAGTTCCGCTCATTTCCAAAACAGCAGGTTTTATGAGGTGATCCCAAAATGCAAAAATATGCAGAGTGAAGGCTAAACACCTGATCTCACAGAGGAGCTACTGTTACACAAATTGCTGAAATGCAGGCTTTGATAGAAAGGTGTCAGAACACACAGTACATCTCACCCTGCTGCTTATGGGGCCGCATAGCTACAGACCAGTCAGAGTGCCCATGCTGACCCTTGCCAAGGTGTCGACTTGGTCTCTAAATTCCCCAGATCTCAATCCGAGCATCTGTGGGATGTGCTGGACAGACTAGTTCAATCCACGGAGGCCCCGCATCACAACTTACTGCATCTTCTGCAAAAGTCCTGGTGCCTAATAGCACAGCACAATTTTTTCTGAGGTCTAGTGGAGCCTCGATGGATCTGAGTTGTTTTAGCGGCAAAAGAAGAAGCAACACAGTATTAGGCAGGTGGTTTAAATTATCTCTCAGTTTTGTTTGAGTGTTCTGGCTGATTAGTGTATATATTTCTTTTTTTATAGTAAGGTATATATTGTATAACGGTAGGAAGGCCTGTTATTGCTCAATTAAGTCATTTTTATTGCATGGTGTGTTTTTACAAACTGATCATTTGATTCATCACCACAAAAGTCAATAGCTTACTTGATAACTGCTATAATCAATAGTGACAGCTCTAAAGGAATGTGACAGATTGTGACACAGTGGTATGTTCCAGACCCTGTTTCACTGCAGTATGAGATATGCCAGAACAGTCAGTGATTTCTCATGCCAGAGCTTGTGCTCTCTCTCTTTTAACTCCCTGTCCCAGTCTGCTTCCTGTTGTAGCACATGTTGTGGTTTGCTCCCTTGCTTTCCCCTCCTTCTGCTGGATATCCTGCCCAAACCTTAGCAAGTGTTCCTGAGATGTTTGACACAGATCCTGCCGACAAGAATATTCACTGCTCACTGTACAGTAGGGGGGCCTACTTTCTTCCTCTCTGCCTCTGTTTTTTCCTCTAGTCTGTGCCCCCCACCTCCATCACCCCCTGCGTATATGTGTGGTGAGTATGAGTGTGTGTGAAGTTTTGTGTTATGACACTTTGCTATTGTTTATTTTGAGAAGATGATGCAGCCAGCTACAGAATGACCTCCTTAATATTTCACAGCCTGCGAGTTTCAAAGAACTGGTAGAATCAGTCAACACTCTCTAGTGTACAGAGGTACAAGTGTGATGTTTCTGCCAGAATGTGTTAATACAGAATGAATATTTTAGGAATCTAAAGCACAGTTCATGCTGTTGTTAGCTGAGCCACAGCTGGAAGGAAAAAGCCACTGAATCTCTCTAGTGGAGAAGGGTAAAACAGAGCAACAACACTGCCATATTTTATTTAATTTGGTTCAGTTTAGTAGACATTTCTCATCACAGGCCTATCCGGGAAGCATCCTGATGGTCACAATTTTATGATTGCACCATCATTGTTCTCAACGTACATTGGTCCCTAATTACTGAATGGCAGCCCACAGCTGTAGAAAGAATAAAACCCATGACATATTGCATATGAATGTGTAATATAATTCACACCCTGCTGCCAGTGTAAAGTAAAGCTTTTATCTGTGTCTCAGGCTCTTTCATTGGCCACTTTCTATTTTCACTAGCTGTGCTGTACTTTCTGTCAGCTGGTTTATCACCTAGCAGAGAGGAAGAACAGTCATATATCTCTGGCAGTGAGAATGTGGCTGGTTTGCACCTTCAGGGACTCCTGGCCACACTGGTGGTATGCAAGAATAATAGCTTAATAAAAATGAGCTTCCATCCTGCTCCTGATTACACCATCGCTGACTTTGGATAATGAGATAAATATATAGCAGTAATAAAGTTCATTTAGGTTCTCATGATGTCAGGACCTGTTAGTTGACAGAATATGGATCCTGTTCTTCCTGCAGTGAGTTTATGTGTATGAAAAGTCTCATCAAATGACTTTTCATGTGGCACTGTTTTACATTTCTGGCATGGCAGTGCACTGCAGTGGATTACATTTTCCCACAGGATGTGCATGCTGTTGAATGTGCTGGATTAAACCGACCCAGCACCACTGGGTTACATGAATAACTTGACATGCCAGGTTAAAGTAATATTGCTACTTTGACCTAGCATTGGGTTGCTGTTATTATTTTTGCATTCTACATTATTTCATATATATATGTCGGTGTATATATATACATATATATAAAAGATATTCTCAAGAGAATCTACCATACATTAAGAAACAAGTGGTGATATAAAGTCTAATCTAACTAGCTAGGATAGCTACATTTATAGAAGTTAACTGCTGAATTCCATCAGTGATGACTCTGTGCCTCTGCCTGATGAAGAGCCATGAGACCAATTCTGTTTTAACAGGGTTCCTCAAACACTGTTTGAAATGAATACATTGTGTGTCGTAATGGTGGCACAGTCACTGTCCCAGCACATGGTCTACCCAGAAATTACCCAAAAACTACCCAGTTCTGCGGAAATTACCCAACAAAATGATTACACAGATCCTAGTTTTCAGAATATAGTGTTTGTGTGATTATTATAGCTCAATGTATTCTTGCTACATTTTTCACATTGTGTTGACTATTTTGATTATTCAGGAAAGTAAAGTATTAAGTACATAAATATCGACTTCATTTTCTGGATAACTGTAAGAGGTTATCAACCTCTTGAGGGGACCTAATCCCAACCAACGGCACAGCAAACCATGAGAGAGCAACTGCTCATTGTGTGGCAATAATGTTTTAATTGAAGAGCAAATTTCCAAAACTCACTCAGTCCATTTTTTGTGATTTTTTAGGTAACACTACTATAGGCATATTTTTACATTACCTCTTTATGTGCAATAATATAACCGACCAAAAGGTGAATTTCCAAAACTCACTCAGTCCACTCGCACAGTTTACCAGTACTGGTAGATAGAAGTATGTTTACAATTTTTATGCAGTTAGCTCTCGTTGACTCTACGCTGTGTCATTTAGTAGTAAATATTATACTTGTACATAATTTTGTGACATTGAATATCGATTTACTTGTTATCGAAAAATTGTTTTCATTATATTTTTTGAACAAATTTGCCCATACAAAAATGTGCAGGAGTTTATTTCCTGTAAGAATTGCTTTCCAATAAGTAAAACGCGATTTTCCGGGGAAAAAAAATGCTTTTGGACTGAGTGAGTTTTGGAAATTTTCTCTTCAATTTCTCCCTCCTGTCAATCTTCGACATCTTTCAGGGCAAGAATTGAGAATTATGCAGTCAGCACTCTCCAGACATCGTGTGAGCAGTAGTTCAAAAAAAAGACTCATGTCTTGGAGGAAGCGAATGCTTGTGTTCACACTTGTTGATTGGTTGGTGTAATATGACAAGGGATAATGAAATTACGGACAGGAATAACTGACTACTAACTTCGAGGAGATAATTGGGCAAAAATTAAAAAAGAAAAAAAAACTGAATTCGCACCTCAGCAGGCAGAAGTATGCACATGACACCGGCGTAGTCCCTGCTGAGTCGTTGGGCACTATAAAAATATTGCCAATTTTCACAGGGTCTTTATCTGTGATTTATCTGCAAGAATGATCCTCTGGAGGCCCTGAATAAAACATGACCTTGTTCAACATCCACAAAGCGTTCCATTAATCTTTGTTCTGATTGTTTGAGGCTCACTACTTATCTTTTTCCACTGGATAACACTGAGCGGACTCTGCTCGCATTAATGGCTTCCACTTTAATGCAGAAGCCGGAATGAAAATGAAAATGCCAGTGAATTTTTTGTTATTGTTGTTTTCTTCACCCATTTTCATTTCCAATGAAACAGTGATTCTATCTTAGCCAAAGGCTTTGCTTCACGCTCTATAAGACATTGGGCTTTTTAGGACTATGAATTGTGTAACCAAGTTGTTCGGCATAGATCTCTGAGGTAAAAAGCTTAACACTGCACCATTTACAAACACATGCTTTACACTCTAAACCCTGTAGGGATATACACTGAGAAAAGTGACGTGTAAATGAAGTGAAAGATTCCAGCAACGGCCCATGATTTGATTAATTAATTGGACGTCTTTATTCCAGGAAAGCTTAATTCAATTATGAGTTCTGGAAAGCTTAGAGCGAGGATTATCCACCCAAAGACTGAAATTTGGAAAATATTTACAGGGCCAGACACAGAGCATGCTGCTGTGAGATATGAGTGCTGTTTTGAAGGTAACTGGTTGTACTCCATTTCATGATTCAAAGGCTTAATAGGAGTAATTTTTCAGAGGCCATTATTTTCTTTGTCTCTGCAACCCTCCGAATGCTCCACATGATTCTTCTCCCAACGGTGCCCATTCATTTAGCTGAACCTAAAAGCAGTAATAAACAGTAATGTGAATTTTGTGAAGCGTTTCAGAGGCAAAAAGAGGCAGCCAGCTGGAGTGGGGAAATCGGGTCAGCACTCTGAGAGACACAGCATAAAGCTGATGTCCCTGATAAGATTTCCGTTGGTGATGACACAAAGCTGCCTCGATGCTATCAGAAGAAGTGCTCAGCCCAGTTTCTCAGCTCAAAGTGATCAACCATTAGTACCGCACTGATGTAAAGTTAAATGAGACAATGCAACCTGTATTGTTAAATGTAATGGCTTTGGTCTGTAGTATATGTTTGACATCTATACAAGGTCTAGTGGAAGCGTTGATTTAAACCAGTGTCTTCTACAAATAAGAAAAAAACAGATCTAGCCAGCCTAACCTGGAGGAGCAGCATTACTTTCCCGAGCAAAGCAGAAGCCGCCTAGAAATTCTGCCCAAGTTCTTTGATTTCTTTCTTTAATCAGTCGTTTTGCACTCACTCCTCAAGCCTCTGTCAACAAAGCCTGGTCACATATTTTGCTGATAACTCTGTCCCTACACTGAATTTCACAGGAACTCTACAGCATTTCCAAAAGCCTTTGTGGATAAAGATAGCTGGAATTAAGACTGTTTAGATTAGCTTTTGTTTTGATCTTTGAGTTCAGTCTCTGCACATATAGAGCTTTTTTGTAGATTGCATCTTCAGTACACTTGTGGCTTGTTTATTTCCTCCTTCTTTGCCGTCTGGTTTCATAGTTCTGTGTTTTCATTTGAATTGACTTCTCCATTTTTTGGGGGTCAAACATTGACTACGTTGCCCAGAAAACCACTGATGCTAGGAGACATTATTTCAGCCTGTAAAAAAACGGACATGAGAGGGTGGGCAGGAAAACAAGAACCTAATTAATTCTCACTCTCCTGATTTGCATATAATTGAGCTCAAGGCAGAAAATGGATTTGCCAAGACAGCTCAGAGCAAGAAATGCATGCACTGAGCATTTTTAATTCAGATGGAGCCTCAGATGAGTGAAATCAATATTAGTCCAAAGGTGGCTGTGATGTGAGCGGCGGTTTAGGCGGGTGGGACCAGGCTTGTTTTGGAGGAATAATTCATCTTGGAAAGCTGAAGCTACTGTCATTCACATGCCAGGTGTTCATAGACCCCATACCAGGACCTGGGAGCTCATAGCCACCTCTAGAGTGCATGTATGTGTGCGTGTTTGGAATAAAGAAGGAGTGTGCTCGAAGACGAGTGACTGTTTGAGAGCTAGAGGTTGTTGTGTATGTGTGTGTGTTTGTGTATAAGGAGCTCATGTCACGTGTGTGTCTCGTGTGTTAGTGTATATGCAGGCAATGATGTGCCTGATTCATTGCATTCAACGTGCATTTCTGTGTCTCGCCTGTGTTAACTGCCACATAAATAATTTATTATGGCAACCTTAAGAAAGCATGCATTGCAATTCAGCTTATTTAACTTCCATATGAAGGAAATGATTTCACTGACTTTCTGTTCGTTTACCTATTAATAACTGCAATACATTTTGTCCATGTTAAAATGATATCCATATTTTAATTAAATAAATTCAGCACATCACTTCTTTCTCAGCCAAGTCACCACATTAAAGCCTGCCCTTGAGGCAGCTTTAAAAACACGGAAATGTTTAATACAGACTGGCCAGATTTAGCTAAACGACCTCTGCTGCAGCGGCTGTATCTCGCTGAGCTGTACCAGCACAGAGGGACAGCTGGAGGAAGTCAGTGACAAACTGAATACAGACTGAGCATCCAGTGTGGTCCAAACAGTACCAAACGGTGTTGTTCCGAACTGATGTACTGAAAAGCAGTTTGCTTTAGAGGGCCCTAAACAGGCATTAAGATTGTTTCTAATTACTGTACAGGATTTCTGAGCTTTTAATCTATATTTTAGTCTAATATATTGTTTTTCAACATTCTCCTGTGAAGTTACCAAGATAGACGTTTATGGACAGTTACACTAGTGAAATGGTAAAATATCAGTCCTAATTTGGCAGCTCTTAAATCTCTTTATACACCTTGGACATGTACATGTAATGTGTATGTGTGTGTGTGTGTGTGTGTGTGTGTGTGTGAGAGAGAGAGAGAGAGAGAGATTTGCAGATAGACTGAAGAAAAGGAAGGCTGATAATTATGGTCAGCTTTTCAATTTGGACTCCGTGAAACATTTGGGTCTTGTTGGGATTGTTGTCTATTACTTGTTTATCCAAATACAGAATTTCTGTGGGTATGCTCATGTCTACCCTCTCACCCCTCTTCTTCTTCCTCCACCATGAGCGGCAGAGCCCCTCCTGCTACACAGATGGAGAAGCCTGATTAAAAATTAATGGCAAAGTCTTGTTGCATGGGGAGAAACGGAGAGTAGCCAGACTGCTCCTCTGCTGCTGTGCAACATGCGAGCTGCACTTTCAGCCATCACTTTGCATGCTAAAAGATTAGCGCTGTTTTTCACCAACATTTTTATTTTGGAAACAACTAGACCATTTATCACAGACCACTGGAAATTCATTTCATACAGTGCCGTAGAAAGGCTAGATAGTCCTTGAGTCCTTCATGCAGAATTAAGCCTCCCGTATTGTATATGCCTGTCTGTTTGTGCAAAACTAATCAGTCATTTGGACTGTAACGTACTTCGCTTCTTTCATGAGCTTTATTTTTGAACAAACCCTTAATGACAAATTCTTGAATAGCATGATTCATGCAGTCGTCTTTCATTCTGCCTCCGAGCGTTTGAAGTTAAAACGCAATGTTAAATTGGCTTTTATAGATAAGTTAATTAAGTATGGTAAAGGTAATTATTATAACAACACCTGACACTCGACATTAATTCAGAAAAAAACGTTTCACAGTTTGATATATCTCCTCCAAGAAATTGCTTCACTTCATGAAGTGAGAGATTCTCTGGAGATTTAATTAAAACCTTAAATTATGTAAATTCTGAGGAAACTGGCTGTTTAAACATATGCAGTACTTAATTTTCTTTCTTTTTTGGTTCCTTTGAATTTGAAATTATTTGCCTAGAGATGTGTATTCTTCCAACCTAATAGCCAAGAGTCATCCTCTTGAATTTTACTTACACTTGGCTGTGAGTGCTCTAATTGGCTAAGCTCAAACATAGTAGAAGTCATCAGAATCAGTGGACACAGCATCATTTTATTCCACAGTTACATCATTAGATTGGAGGGGCCTCAGGAACTTGTAGTAGTCAAACTATATCAAACTATTTCTAAAATCTTGTGGTATTTTATTACTTCTCTAGCAATCAAGGGATCAGCCAGACTAATGCTGCTTTTTACATTCTGACCAGTTTAAATGAGCTAGCAGTTTTCATGACCTCACATCGCCCAGTTATCTAATATCATTAGGCTACTACGCTTCAGAGACCAGGCTTTTAGGTTCCATTTAAATGAGCAAGCCTTATGGAGCACCCGTTAGATGAGGGGGTCCTGAGACTACCTTCTGTCATTGTTATTAAACTATTCAGATGTTTTCATAATTTATGTTTCAAATTGACTTCAGAGCTACGCTTCTATTTAGGGAGCCTGTGATTTAATTCCATCCAGTGGACTTTCATTTTACAGAAACCTTCCTCCTATTATATTTGCTAAGTGAAATAAACGTTTTCTTTTACTGCAATGAAATATATATATTTTTTACCTGACACACCATGTTCGTATTATGAAAGTGCACAAGGCCAAACTTTTAAGGTCATCTCACTCTGTTTTATTAAATCATGAGACGGCTGGAATTCAGAGGAGTTCTTTGATTCATAAACACTACAAAACTGAGAATATTAAAGGCCAAAAGGTTTCTGTTTGATTTTGCTGGGTGCTATGTAGGCTCGGGAGAATGGCCGGAGGAAGAAGCCTGTCAGTGGAAGCAATCAACGCCCAAAACGGCAGATATCTGTCTGGCTTTGTGTCAACAATACTGGCTGTGCAGAGAGGACTTGAATGATGTGACTTTTCATTAACTTCTCATAAAGCTCAGAACTTCTGAAGACGATGCTGCAAAATCTGGTGTCAGGAGAAAACTCTAGGTTTGGTCATTTTAAGCCATGTTGCTATATTGTGGCGTCTGCAGCGGTCTGTTGCTCAACCCAGACACTGATATTTATGCCCAAATCTGCAATAAATAATTTATAGAGTAGTGAGACTAAGAGTTAATGGAGCCAGTTTCCACATGCAAGTAAAATCTTAAAGCCAGAAATGCCCATTTGAAATTGCAGCTCTCTGCCATATAGCAGTAAATGTCTCAGGACTGTAAATATGATGTAATTGCTTTCCAAAGTTGCTTCATTATAATACATTTTTAGACTTCAGAATTCCTTTAGCCATTCTCATCACACTTTTATCCTTCAGTGATCAATGAAAATGATGTGCCTTGAGAAAATACCAGCCTGCATGCATTGTTGTCACCAGGGACGAGTAGCAGCCTATTTCAATGAGCATCACTGTACTTACATATTTGAAAAGTTTACTTTTGACATGGATGCCAACAACAAACGAGCTATAACCCTCTGATCAAAAAAAGCTTTTTCCATATAGTAGCCTTTTGCTGATGAAGTGCATTGTTGTTTAGGCTTGAAAAAAGTCAGTGCTTATGTTGTAAATATGTCAAGAAGCAGAGACACACCACTGTATGTCTCATTATGTCTCCATACTCCAGATGTCAGTTCTAACCGAGCAGGGGTTCTGAATAAACAGTTGCATGGTAATATCATAAAAGGTCAATTTTCAAACAAACTTGAAATACTTGCTGCACACTGTAAAATTCAGTGTGTTTTCTTCATTCAATGTGGTTGTGTAACCTCCACTAAAATGTACAGCATCTGATAATAAAAGTCTTGGCAGTGCCAGTGATTCAGCTGATCGTTTTATATAAAGTGCACTTGCAGTAAACACAATCAAATTTTACAGTCTTAAATAGATTTGTAAAAAGCTTATACACATCAGTTCTCTCAGCATGCCGGCGGTGATTCTGATGTATTACCCCTCTACACCCTGGACTGGCACTGAGCTCCATTTGCGGGTGCCTGGGTCGAAGCAGCTGTGACCTTCCAGTATGAACGATCCATCCATTTACTCTGTCCGGAGGCCGTTAGGGTAGCTTGGCACATTCCGCCAACATCCGACTGAGCTTACCACATCTTCTCCCTGATAGGATATGTTTTTCTCAATATATTGACATAGTTTCAACAAACACTGCTGTCACAAAGTGCAAACAAGGGACTGAAAATCAGTAAGTGGTTACATGTTTTCATTCAGTTGAATCTCATGTTATTGGGGTCATTTTCCAGAGCTGCTTTTTTGGAATTTGAGTTAATCAAAAAATCAATCTGGTCCCTCCACTGCCATAAATCATCAAGCTGCAAATGTGGAATTGTGGAAAAAAAAAAAAAACTTCAAGAAGAGATGCAGAAGTCTTTCATCTCAAAAAATAACTTCTACAATTAATACTAATAATGACTCAGCTCTTCCTGGCATCTCTGTAGCATCTGCTACATACAATATGTTGTTTTTGAAGTGAGAAGCTCTCGGTTTGGCAAATCTGGCCCCCTGCAGATGGAGCGCACTCACCTGACACCACCCCCTCCACTCTGACTGCATTTATGCTACTGTATACAACCACTTCAGTGAAACAGCGAGTCACGATTATGCCCAGCAAAACTCGGCTGTATTGATTTTCTGTCCTGCTGTTGTATCACACACACACACCACTGCATGGTCTTCAAAGGGAATTCATATGTAGGCAAGTACATTAGTTTCCTGTCAGGCGCCCCACTTGCTCTCCATGAGGCCAGGATCAGGAATATTAAGTGTGAAAACTTACTGGAATTGGAGTTTGCTATAGAGGTATTGATCTTAGTGGGCTGACCAGACTTCCTTGGAGAGCTACTTTGTCCACCTTTAATAAAAGGAGTCATCCTCCCTTTAATTGCAGCAATACCTCAGAGCTGTGAATAGGATCATTAAGGTCATCTAGTATCTTATTCAGGTCAACTAGTCTGATAATATAGTGATACACTCTACTATGAGACAGTTTGGGTAGAAAAAAATAGCCATTTAAGAACTGCGCTCTCATTGAATTGCAAGTGAAAAATAATATAATGGAATACAACATTTTTTAAATGAAATAGTTGCAACTATTAAAAGTAGAAGGTAAACACTGATAAACATTAAGGATGTACGCTAGTCCTTTGTGTCCATACGTGGCAACAAGACAGCCCATTTTGAATTCACTCTCATTTTGAATTCACTCTCATTTTGAAGTCACTCTCATTTTGAATTCACTCTCTTTTGATGTCATGAAAATCATTACATTTTCAGATATTCCGCCATTCGATTTATGGCAGTTTATCCTTGCTCATTAATTATGAGCTTATGTTAAGTGTTTCAGTCTGCACTACTTTTTGAATGAGGGAAAATATAATTCAAACAGAACTATAGTCCAGTCAGAATAGAGGTTGTTTACACATATCAGTCTTGAGGCACAGTAATAAAAACAGCTTCTTTACTTCTAAGGGATAAAGAAAGGTTAGTATATGGTCACGCAGAAATGAATTACATTAGTTTTTGGTAAACAAGATATTTCTGAAGCAGAAGCAGGGAGAAAAAGAGAAAGAAAAGCATAGGATGGGGGCATTTCATTAAATTACAGCGTGGTTTTTATTGCCTGTGACTGTTGTGACTTCTAAGGGGTTTACACTGATGTAGTTAATCAAGGCCATCTAAAGAAACCGATTGGTTGGACTGTATGTAGTATTTTATGTAATAAAAAGGGTCTCCAGAGCAAGGTATGGAGTCAATGCCATATACCACATCACACAAGCAAACTTTGTAAATTGTATTAAGGAGTCCTTTTCGCTTGGACTTTCTTTTTATTATGTAACTCCTTTCATCCAGCTCAGCAGTGTCTGACCTGACCTTGCTGTTGTTTTTCAGGTTTGAAGCGGATCCACACTCTCACCATTCAAGCTAACTACGAACTGAGGATTGACCTAGAGGACTTTGAGAACAGCACTTCCTTTGCGCAGTACGGGTCCTTCGGAGTGGGATTGTTCTCTGTCGACCCCGATGAGGATGGCTACCCGTTGAGCGTTGCGGACTACTCGGGCACGGCCGGTATGTTACACTCCCTTAGTCCCTCTTTGTCCAAGAGTTTTAGTATTCAGTTTCTGTGCTGAGTGCTCTGAATCCCAGGCTGACTCTATTAGATTTAGGGGGAAGGAGGAACCCACTCAGAGATGCATTATGTTCTATTGCTGTATTCTAATTCTGTATTCTAAAGACGCATGCTGTACAACAGAGCTGCAGTCTATTCAGCCTTTTCCCTCTGCAATGAGGATTCAGACTACAGGCCGACCTTTGCTGTGCCCTAACTGCAGGAGAATAACTGCAGTAAAGAGTGTTTATCTTTAGACCATCTGTCATTATGAGATGGAAAAGGTCATATTGGATAAAGTGCTAAAATGCAATTCAGAATAATACATTATCTAATGTTCCGTCAAAGTGTGCTTTGTGAATTAGAAACAGTAGGTGGCTTTGAGCAACAGCAGCTCAGCCTCTCTGGCCTCTTGCTTCTTTCTATTGACGGGAAGATTAGCTCAGTGCCTAGAGGAATCATATTTCATAAAGTCTGAACTCTTTGCTGGAAAAAGTGAATAGTGAGTGTGGATATGCTGAAATTCACTGGCTATTGATGCAGTATCTGCTCTCTGACTCTTTTCAGTTGACACTATTTGTGTTTGGAAATTCAGCATAGCTGGCTGTTTGTTTCTTGAAAGAATAGGTTTATGTCCAGAAAAGATTGAGTGTTCATTTCTATATCAAAGAATAGACACCTAATAATAGACAGTATAATGAAAATCCATCGATTCTTTCGAATCCCCCAGCCGTGTCAATACTGGTACAATAAGGTATATATTTCCACTATGCAGCATGCATGCATGTGGGTGCTGCTTATCTCGGTCTGTAGCGAGGCAGAGAGAGGAGCAATTCTCCATGCTTCACCTGAGCTGCCGCCAGGGCCTCTTTTTAACATTAATTGGGTCCCTGCACTCTATCAGTCCTGGGTTCTGCTCCCCTGCTGCTGGCCTCCTCACCGGGCCCGGGCCCACAGCTGACCTTCGGAGCATGCTGGAAAGGGCAGGGATAATGAAGCAGCGGAATACATCCATGGCATTCCAATAAAGTGGACAGTTCGCTTATTATGGAAGACATAAACAAACACTCCTATTAACATAAATCAGACAGAGAGGACGCTGCTTCCGGTTAGGTCTAATTAGCCCGGATGCTTTTCGTTTTCTGCATGTCGACATGAATTCCTGTTCTTATCAGTTAAAGCTTGTTTTTTCTCTGTTGATTACATCTTAAAATACACCCAAAATGTGTCATTTTCCCTTTGGTCTTTAGACTTACATGTATAGCCATCTAAGGAGCAGGTGCTTTATTAATAAGTTAAGCTGTGATTTTTTGTTTTTTCCTTTTTGCTTTCTTTTTTTTTCGTCTTTCTAATGCTACTCTAAGTGTGATCCATATAGAGATGGGCAAATCTACACCAAAATATCCATACTTTCAATCATGACAGAGTTTTTTGAGAATCGATCCTCATACAAAGATACTGATGCTGAGTGTCTCATTTAGCAGCAGGTCATGTTTCTTTGATGCTAAAAGAGTGAAAAGCTATTATAGCAAGTAAATGTGTTGGTTAGGAGATACTTTTCTGTCTGCCTTTGGTTCGTGTACACTCACAAACACTCACACAGCCATAGAAATGGAGTGAATGCTCTGTAAGGGCAGATCATATAGAGTTACTTCACTCCAGTACAGTCAGTTTATGTGTCAGTTAGTTCAATAGTGTCCACGTTCAGTGTCCACATTTACTGGAGATGAGCATGTTTAGATGTTTCAAAGTGTCTGTATCAAGATGCTAGCTTTTGTGTTACTGGGTAAAATCAGTGTTATTGCCCATCTCTTGTTCCCGAAGCTTGTATACTTCTTCTTTCTCTTTCGGCTTTACCCTTCAGGGGTCGCCACAGCGAATCATCTGTCTCCATTTAGTCCTATCTG
>JBBIGA010000016.1:15831535-15849763 GCA_037576975.1 Alestes dentex | reverse complement strand
TTTTACGTCGGATGCCCTTCCTGACACAACCCTCTGCATTTATCCGGACTTGGGACCGGCACAAGGAATCACTGGCTGGTGACCTCTTATGGTTGCATTCCCAAAGCTTGTATACTGGAATCCATAAATTACTTCTTTTGATTAAATTGCTAGAAGCCTTGCAGTTAGTAATCCTTACCTTTACAAAAATGCCGTATTGCAACTGAGTACAGCTTTCCGATCAGCAAGAGCCGACTAGAACACACTGAGGGCATGTGTTAAGAGTGATTAGTGAGGTCCTGCTCATACATTCTTAGCTTGTGCAGAGGCACTAACAAAGCCTGTGAACGGGCAAGTCATTTATCAAGATCTAGTCGGTAGTTGTTGGAGTTATTAAAGTTGCATGTGCTAAACATTTTAACACGCACTAAAAGCTAAATTGAAACATAAATTTTGCTATTTATGTCAGGATGCTAATTAAGGTGGGAAGAAGAAGAGTGCCTTTCTGAGTTCCTTTTAGCTTAAACATACAAAATTGCTGTTTTCAGTCCCACCGGCCTCTTTAGCAAGCAATGCCTGAGTGTGAGGAAGAAAAGAATAATTTAAAATAATGGTCCCTTTTCGTGTTTGTAAATGTCTGTGTCGGCCTGTCAACGTCTGTCAACTTGATTTCTGTCTTAGTCATCACACACTATATATCATAACATGGAAGGTAATATTGTGTAGTATTTTATAATATATAAAGATAGATAAGCACTGTAATTTTATAATACATGAATAGATTTTGTTCATAATTAGGTTCTGAATAAAGTACCCTACTGCATATTTGTTCCCTTTACCCAACTGTAGGATCCTAAGGAATCAAAAGAAAGAAATAAGTTAAAAAGAAAAAGACACTGATCCTAGACCTGTGAAAATTCTCTGTGAGTGTTCTGTCATGTTAATTAAGAGTGAGGAAGGTTGCTATGGAAAAAAGGTTAATCTTCTCAATGAAAATAGTACTTAATGACTGTTACAGACACATTTCAGTTTCACGGCCAGTTTCTACACTTTTCTACCCACAATAAGAGCTTATAATAATTGTTTGATGGGACTCAAAATTCACTTTCGTGTTCTCTGCCCACCTCCTGCTTTCAACAGATTTCCCTCGGCTTTCATTTTTCTCTTTAATATATTCGTCCCATTGACTTTTATTACCTTAAAACAGTCTTTTTAAGAGTCACACACTTGAGAGTGCACTGAGGTCCAAGAAATCCACACTTGTGTGCATAAAATTTTATGTTTTATGTAGTATATAAAATGTTAGGATGAAACAGATGAAGACTAATTATATTAGCAGTGCACAGCATGAGGACAGCACCATGGGGAAAGTTTGTGTCGACTGAACCATTTTGAGATGTTGTTTGAAAGCATAGTTTTATGAATAATTTTTTAAAAGTTGTATTTAAACTTTTTTAAAAACTTGGATTTAAAATTTAGACCGCGGATCATTTTCGTATAGCATGTCATTTTAGATTTTAAATTCTATTTCAGACTGACGGCTATTATTGTCCCTGTACGGTCACTGTCAGGATTTTATTTGACTTCCGATTCGGTCGAGCACATTTGCCTGGAGAGCTCTTTTGAGACTCACAATTCCGTGCTGTGTGTCGGGTCAGGTCAAACTTGAGACCTGTATTCAGGTTTGATTCCAAATTTCAGACCTGATTAAAGCTCTAGCCACAAATGGTGGGCCAGTAAAATGGGTTCGTAGATTTAAAAAGGAGAAGAAAACCACAAACCTTTGGAGCAACTTTTCTGAAAGGCAGATTGAGGTTACGTTGGGGCGAAAAAGCCCCATACTCTCGACAACTCAAATAATAGTCTGTCGAACAAATGGAAGGCTGCTGCTCCGGAGAGCCCAGCCATCACCAAAATGAGAAATGAAAAAATTCGACAGGAGGTTGAGGGTAAGAGGCCTACTGGAGCTGAGAGCAGGCAGCAGTTCAACGTATGGGAGTTATTCGCCAGCAGTCCCCCCTAGGCTCCTTGTTTGGAAGGACGTACTTGCATGGGTAATGCTTTGTGGGCCAAGCAGGCTGAAGCAGTTGCCTGAAGCAATAGAAAGTGGCAGCCGTTTACTTGAAAGACCTCCAATAAAGACTTTCATGGGCCATACACCAGCACACACTACATTGTACATTAATTCCACTAGATTGACTCTCTTAAACCTCATGTAATTTGCTCATTAATCCATGATGTCAGGACTGATAATAGGTGCCTTTTGTCTGCATAAGTGTCTTTTGTTGTACATCACACACTGTTCTGCTGCAATGGGACCACTGAGTCATAATTCCATTCTGAGCAAACAGTACGTGTGCTCGCCATCTTTAATGGTCTGCTCATTAATGAAGGACCCGTATGAAGCAAGCATGGAGATACAGAAGAAGTGGAATGATGCCTGAAAACATGTAATTACTTGACATGGGGTTTCTCAGCCTTCATACCCTGTTCTTAGCAGACAGCTCTGTTTGTGCTCAAACTCCTCCAACCTCCAAGTGTTAATGACAGTTTTGCTGCCACATGCAAATGTTTTCTCTGCCATTAAGAAAGCCAGGAAAAGAGGAATGAAATTATATGCGAGCGCTTGATAATTTTGTAACAATGCTTGTCCGAGTGGAGGCACGCATAATTCTCTTCTGATGTTCTAATGTATTCATCGTGAACCTGTTTATGAATTTCTGTGCATGCCTAATGACTCGTATTGCTTTCATGGGTAGGTGGGTCTGTCCCAAGACGTTTGATTTGAATTTTGTGGCGTACCTTCGCACAAACATGCTTTATCCAGTCTTTCAGGTGCCGGGGCTTTGAAGGATGTTCTGCCTAGAGGAAAGTGTTTTAGTAAAATGATTGACTCGGTGTATGAGTAGAATATTCTGGTATCAATTTGTACACGATCAAAGATTTGTTATGCTTTGAAATGCTCTGCTTGTGAATACCCACCTACAGTCGAGTTTGCTCCTGGGGGGGGAGTCTAAAGGAGGATTCCACCCAAAAACACAGCATGCTAAGTGGGGAAAAATGAACTGCATCATATTTTGCAAGATGGAAAGCATTTCCTTCTAGCTAATGCTTTGCCCACAGTTTTGGGATGGCCGACCACTGCACCCAGAGGGTCATCACACCTGGTCTTAAAACAAAATGAGCCTTGGAAAATCATTTTAGAGCATACTCACACTAAGCCTGGTTGCCTTATGCTTCGCCCCGAGCATGATTGTGCCCCCTCGTTAATCCGGACCCTACATCATCACATCACTTACTGCTTTACGCTTTTCATCTGGTGAGCTGCCAGATTTACGGAGGGCTTCCCGTACCTTCAGATGTTGAATCTACAGTTTTTTCAGCTTGTCACAACATTGTTCATTGATTCTTTGGTATGCACAAGCAGAAAAATGGTCACCAATTTTACTAAATATCTCAAAATTCTTGCATGTGTCCAGCTGTTCCTGTATACTCTTATCTGCCCGTTTCCAGCAAACGCTGCACCACTGTCCTAGACCAAAGAGAACCCTTTGCTGCCCTGTTTGGCAAATGGAGCTATTGCATTTGAGTTCCGTTCTTGGGTACAGTACAGAACGATCACACCAGTCGGAACTGGACTTTAGGGGTCAAACATACTTAGGCAGGCTACAGATCAGCCACTCTGATTACACCCTTAGTGGATGTATGCTACATCGTTATTGGTGTCATACAATAACAGTGATTTTTAGTTTTAGTTTTATTGATAGATGACAAAAAATGAGTTACCCACAAGGTATGTCATGTGCTAGGTGAAAAGAACAGTTTTAAAAATATTTTAAAAATCAAATTAATAATAAGTTTGTTGATCTTTCTGGTTAACATTTGCAGTACTGGGTAAGATTGCCTTTGGTGGAATTTTAAGAAGGAAAAATCAACACTTGAATCAAAACAACCTCAGGTTGTAAAACGTTTTTTTAGCAACGAGCTGCAGCCCTCATGAAACACAGGTATATCAACTGTATTCGTGTAAAATATCACTGGAATATTATGATAATTTTTTTTTTACTTTTAAAAGGTTTTAAAAGGTTGTTCACACTCACACACCTCTTACAAAAATGGATCCCAGAGGACTAAAATGGTTCTTCTGTGGCATCATTCAAATAACTCATTGTGACACCTTTTTAAGAGTGTCAGGGTTAGAGAGGGTGTGCCATATTTCAACAAAATGACACTGAATCGCTCTTATTAGCCCTACAGTTAATGCAATTTCTTTTCTCACTGTAGCATTAAACTGTTTTACTGTTGCCATCACTCAAGTCACTCATCACCTCATAGAACCCACTGATGAATCCATGAGGCACCTGAAACAAATTTATGACACTCCTCTTTATGACATGACATAACTATATCAATAGGATCTCCTTCGTTGAAATAAAAGGGCAAGTGTGATCCATATGGAGCAAAATAAAATCAGCGTCTGTGGAGTGCAAAGCTGTGCCTTCAGTGTAACTTTGGCAATAAAGGCTGATCTCATCATCAGGGCCTGGGCTCAGCAGAGTCTGGCAGCATGCAGGCTGAGAGCCGGCATTAGATTAGCCTGAGCACTCACTGCAACATTACATTGACGAGCCATGCAGTCCATCACGCTGCTTAAAAAGGGCACATTAAGCGCGTTGCTCCCTCCATCTCACTCTTTTTTCCTCCTCTGGCCTGATGGTTTGCCTCCCTGCTATTCCCATTCTCTTTCCTTCCTTCCTTTAGTTGCTGTCCTAAGAAACTCTAAGAAGCGTAACTTTGTTGGAGAAAAAGAACCCTTTACAGTTTTGCTGTTTTTTTATGTTTTTCCTGAGATCCAATGTGGTTTTTTGTACCAAAACCAGCTTATGTATGTTCATTTGTATGTAACCATTTTCAGACCTTTGACATCCCAGAAACAATTAATTTAAAATGTTAATGCTTTTGTAAATTTTTGCCAATTTCAAACATTCAGAAGATAATTAACCATATTTTTTTCAAATTGTGTGCAGTGAAGCGCATACGAAGATTTAAAGAATATGTGTGGATTGACACTGTGAATTAAATGCAGCTCTGGTGTCACTGTTTAATCAGCATCAGTTTTTCAGTAATTACTCTGTATAAAAGTATAAAAACATCTAATAGGACAGCCTAGATTCTTTCTACCTTCTTCGCCCTTCCTTCTCTCACGGCCTAATCGCCTCTCTCCCTTTGATGTTCCAGGTGACTCATTGCTCAAACACAATGGCATGAAGTTTACCACTAAGGACAAGGACAACGATCACTCGGAGAACAACTGTGCCTCCTTCTATCACGGAGCGTGGTGGTACCGCAACTGCCACACATCCAACCTTAATGGACAGTATCTGCGCGGCCAGCACACGTCCTACGCCGACGGCATCGAGTGGTCCTCCTGGACGGGCTGGCAGTACTCACTCAAATTCACGGAGATGAAGATCAGGCCCACCAGGGAGGAGAATAAATGAGCGGAGCGCAAGATGGACCTAATGAATGCAGCCATGCAAAGAATCAGAGGATAGCTGGCCTGTAGGTGTTAGAGACACTAACTACAGAAAGGTGTGAGAACTGTGTGCTGATGTAGTAATCTCCCATCATTTTGCGTGGTTCTGTTTTTAAGCCCTCTTTCCAAAGTATCCCACACCAACCCATCTCGTAGTGCTGTGTTAGTGCTGAAGCGCATTAGGCAACTGTTTTGCTCTCGCTCTCCCGGTCACCTCTCTGAATATTATTATGGAATAATGAAGTTCATGTCCTATAAAAAAAAAAAACTCATTGTTGATAAAATCAAAAGAAAAAAAAATTGTAGCTGTGGAATTTAGCAAGGATTATGTGTAGCCTTTTGTTTCAAAAGACAAAGAATTATCCCTCTCACCCAGAGTGATCCAGGGTTGTCTTAGGGACAGAAGACAAGCTCTTCTATTCTGCTTTATTCTGTCATTTTTTTTCAGTTAATGCTTTGTCAAATAGCTGGATGTGTCAGGTTTGTGCCGCTGCATACCACCCCTGCTTCGGTAACAATTAGATAACAGGCTGCCCTCATGTCGACTAAAACACATAATTGATCTGCAGGGATGCAGAGAGAGCCGTGGCGACTCTCAGAGCGATGGGCCCAATCTGAACAATTTTTCATTATGACAACTCAATGGCTCCATAAAGCACATGCCGCAGTTACTATGAGGCCTATCGATGGAGTGGTGAGGTTCTCCGCAGATACAGTGCCCCTATTCAGTGAGTGTTGTTTTATCATGTTGTTCAGGAATCTCTCATGCCGCCATTGAGCTGGGCGCTTTACTGTAGCATTTTATGGAAATAGTTGTTTGACAAAATGGTTTTAGATTTGGTTTGGAATACTAATTTGGAGACCACTTCATGGTTGACAGAGCACAGCAGATCTTCTAAATGAGTGTTTCCTAACCCTGCCCTGCACATTTTATTCTAAACATTTTAGTATTAGTGTGTCTCCCAACGCACCTGATCAAACTCATCAGCTCATTAACAACCCCTTACTGAGCTGTAGTGGGTGTGATAAAGCAAGGAAATACTAAATTGGGCAGGTAGCCTTCAGGAGCAGGGCTGGGAATCACTGATAAACATGTAGGGTTCGTTTTTGGATTAGGCCTAGTCCTGGACAGCAAATGCAATTTTGCACCAGTAGTGAATCACAATTGACCTTTTTAGGCTTTGGCTTCGTCTGAGTTCTGTTAAACTTTCCCTTGATGTTTAATGGGCTCGTTTCTTGTTTTGTGTAAAGGAAAGTGTTTCTCTCATCCACTGTATATTACCCCAGGTTACACCAGTTAACTAAGAGATTTACGTTTTGTTTTTGTCTGTGTGTAAAGTATTAAGATGAAACCTTACTAAGATGAAACCATGCAGCTAAACTGATCACAATGCTTGTGTCCAATCAGGAGAAAGCAAGAGGTTGACTAACGTATTAAACACTTCACTCTCTCGGGCTGGTAAGGGCATGTGCAATGCTGCTGTAAAACAAACTACCTACACTTCATTAAGTGTTCCTCTCTTGGCAAAGCAATGCTTATCTTAACAAACAAATGCATACAGTGTCCTCCCAGTCGTTTAAATGTTTCAGAGTTAATTCATAAACAAGTGTTTAATTAAAAAATAGATTTGTTTACATACGCAGTGCTGATTTCATGTGTAAATTCTCCCTGATCAAAACAAATCCACCGCTAAGTTAATACAGAATGGGTAATGGCCTTGCACAGTGTGGTGTAACAGTCTACAAAATGTGTATGTCAGTTTTAATTCCTTTTATCTGTTTGTTATGATGATATTCGATGTATTCGTAACATAATTATTGTCTGAGATGGCACTGGAAAAAAACAAAAAACATGTTTTCAAATATGTCACCTTTATATTTATATTGAAAAAAAAAAACATCCAACCATGTGAGGATGGAATAACTTTTTCTTCTTAGTGGAAATGAAGAACACCCAGTAACTTTCGTCACGTTATTTTTGCAAACACGGAAATGTAAAGAAGAAATGTGTGGTGATTCCTGGTGAAAGGCCAGTATTTCTTCGCTGAAAAGCTAACTCGCTGTCATGGGAACTCAGAATTACAGCTGAATGAATAACTGTCAGTGGCCCTTCAAAAGTAATGCACTCAGGGAAGCTGACAGGGGTTTTTTTTTTGTTTTTTTTTAAAGATTATGACACATTAACTCTCTCAGTAAGCAGAGCCTGGGGCTGTAGCTAGCAGTCATTGCTGGCAAGATGAAATGATTTTTTACAGACGATGATGCCCTATAGATGGAACGGGTTTGACAGCTAAAATATTCCCCTCAGAGGCGAATGGACGGCTGCTACCAGTGTTTTCCTATTCTAGCGCAGCACGACTAAAGCTAATGCCAGTGCCCAGACCATTTTACTGAGTTAGGGAAAAGCTTTCACACACCAGCTCACATGCGTCTCCTTAACCCGCATTTGACTGCTAAAGATAGTAGTTTGCACCACTTTAGGTAGGGGGCTGTTATACTGGCTGAACAGGGAAGCAAGAGGTTTTACAGTCATTTTACGAGGCAAAACCAGAGAACATGGTGCTTTTAGGGAAAAACCTAGCTCTGTGACTCCCCACGCCTCAGGACCCCCTACTGGTGGTCTGGCACCACTCCTGTCTCCAACAGGCCTTTACCGCTCATCCTTGCAAATGCCCAGAGCGTGAAATTGCCCTTGTCTCTGCTTCATAGAAATATGAACGGACGCTTTCGCTTCTCTGTTCGTTTGCTCATCCTTTGCCTTCGCTAATAGAAGCCCCTCCACAGTCACCATTCCTATGACCAAATAAAAGAGGGATAAACACCTTAGAAAAGAACGGGGACCAGATCAGTACTTTTTTTTTTTTTTAGACGAAATTGTTTTCCTTTGGCATTCGGCATGCTCCAATACAGGCTCTCATATTCCAGCTAAACTTTTTTTTTATGTCTTGTAGGCCTACATTTATTTCTGTCTTACTTTTTTTGCTCCTTTCTTCCTTTCTTTTTTTTCTGATGAATCTATAAAACGTGTTTCAATGTTCTGAGTGACATTTAATAAACCTTCAGAATTTCTAAACTACTCCCCTGTAATGCGTCTGGTGTGTTTTTTGGAGCTGAGGTAAGCATATCAGTGTGTGGTAATTACTCCTCCGTGGTCAGCCGGCGCTCAGCGGCTGTGGGTCAGCTCATTAGTAAGTAATTGACTAGATCGGCCAGACATAGATCATTAGCCAAAGCCTCTTCTGTAGATGTTGTGGCCGTATCACATTGTCTTCTGTATTAGTGGGCTCTGTTTGGTAATTACAGAGAATAGTCCTACAAAGTGAACTTTAAGTTCCGCAGAGGAGCTGGCAAGCACTGCAGTCATGTCTTTCAGGTGAGTGCTGTAAGAAATGGCACAGCTCTTGACATTAAAAATGACAGAAAGAGAAACAGGGGGATTTTTTTTTTCTTGGTCTTTTCCGTCAGGGACCGATGAGACTCATTAAAAATCTGTAGGCATCAAACATTCATGTAGCTTTAAAAGCCGCTTGAAGTCGATGTGACTGCCTCGCTCCAAACGATGAGCCATATTTCAACATGACAGAGGAGCACTCAGAGCCTCCTCGTAGAACGAAGTATAAAATGGGACAAACTTTACCAGTTTTGACATTTTTACATCACTGTTACAAAGAAATGGAGCTCCGCAGTCTCTGGACATTATAAAGGGCAGCGTGTGAATCACAAAACTGACGCGTGCCTCTGGAAACCACCTATAACTTCTCAGTTACTTGCATCGTACAAGGTCCCCCTAACATCATGACAAAGAATTATTTTACAGCAAAAAGGGAATTCAAATTACAGGAGCTCTGTTTGTGATGACTACAGTATGTTCCTGTTATATCAAACGTGTGTTATAAGCACTGCAAAAAAAAAATGACCTTGATTGTTAAAATCAACACCTGAGAATAGTTACGGCTCGCTCGAATCAATTCCCATGAATGCTGATGCCCTCAGCCGGAGGGGACGTTCTGATGTCCTGTAATGAAGTGCTGTCCTTGCCAGCTGTCCATGAAGACAATGTTCACTCTGCAGTGACAGTGCTGAAACTTTCGCGCTGAAGTGAAAGAGTATGATGAGTTTGGAAAATACCCTGGTGAATCCCAAAAGTGGTTTTGTCACGTTTTCTCCAGTTATTTGGTATGATCTGGGGGAACTCAGTCTTGGTGGGCCGAATCAAGGTCAGTACTTGACTACATTCAACTAACTGGCCAAGACACATTTCCTTCTTTAGTTTTGCACTGGAGCTCCGAGTCTAATGTTACAGAAATCTGCATTACCCAGAAAGATATTGGGTGACATAAACCTTCAATAGGTTTTAGCTCCATTAGCCTCGTAGCCCAAAGATGCAGACTTCTAACACATAAAGTCTTGGCTGAATAAATGTGTACAGAGTAAGGGGAAACTTGTAATTTGTAACACATAGGCCTATTTAATATAACTTTGTAATGACCACAATGTTTTTAACCACTGATGGACCATTTTAGTTTCATTTTGTGCCAGTGTGAATACCCACCAGGCCTCTATGTGATAACTGTATGGAATGAAAAAAAAACATTGCTAACGTTGAATGTTACCTTTGAATCATTTCTAAGGGTTCATTTGTGGTGAAATTCTGACATACTGTAAATGGCAGCTGGCATTTTTTAAATTATGTAAAAAAAAAAAGAAAACACTGACAGTGACAATATGATTTTTGGGAACATATTAAATATCTGTCATACTGATATAGCAACATAGGCTACAGTGAACTAACAAAATCAAAGTCAAAGCATGAAAAGAAGGTGACTCTATACCCAGAAGAGAATTTATATCAATTAAACACAGAATCATAAGTCATAGTGGAGAACTGTGGTGGCCTATTTAGACATCAGGGCCCGTGTTCACAAACGACCATCATAAATACAGAGGAATCTGATCCAAGGTCTGTCCTCTCCAGCCCTGGTGGTGTCTAATTTGACCATTTGTAGCGCTATTGTTTTATCATTTTATAGCTCACAGTAAGTCATACTATGTCCTTAACCCCATCCCCAAGTCTGCACCACCATACTAAGAGTTAGTTTGAGTGTGTTGAGAAATGTTTTGGGGATGTAATTACAGAAAGGATTTGGATGGCTATTGAGTTCTAGTGTTTATAGCTCTATTAATGAACTTAGATTTAGACTTCAAACATGTCTTGACTAATCAGGGCTAAGTGGAAAACTGTGTAAACTCAATTTTCCACTGAACCAGCATTAGTGTTATCAGCCGTTATCAGCCACATGGTTCCTGATCCTGCCTCTTTCTCTCCAACATCACAAAACATTCCTCTTGTTCATGATCTGAATGTCTTTGTCTGTCTGTGTTTACCTTGTTAGTTTATTGTACAAGATAAAGCCACTGTTATGTTGCCTACTGACTAAGTTACTTCAGTGCTACTTTACTCTCTCTCTCTCTCTCTCTCTCTCTCTATCTCTCTCTCTCTCTTTCTTTCTTTCTCTTTTCCTCTCTCTCTTCTTACCGTCCTCTTTCTCATTCGTTGGTTAGCACAGGAGCTGAATGTGATGGGAACGTTTCTTGTTAACCTGTCATGTTTTCTCCGAGTGGTGTGTGTGTGTGTGTGGGAGGCAGGTGTTAATGTAATACGCCATGAGGCAGCGCTCATAGGACTGGTTCAGAGTGAGGTCAGCTGTTCAACAATGACTAAGGCAGGTGCCACAGGAATACTTTAAATATCCAACATTCAGCAAATCACAAGCACATCCTTCATCCTCTGCCTCTTGCGGCCTCCAGGCCTCATGTCCGTGCTTATCTCCGGCGAGAGCCAGACTTACGAGAGAGACTGCCACCGCAAGGAGGAATTTGCAGTGGCCCTGCCCCCCCCCGCAATATCTTTTGGGCCTCCTGCCCGCGTCGATCGATAACCTGCAGCGCAGTTTAAGCCTTTGCATCACAGGCTTCCTGTATGAATCCATTACCAGGTTTGCATGTCTGCATGATGATTTAAGAGGGCTGAAGGATCTCTCTTCACCTCCTGCTTCTGCTCAACCTGCAACAGTAATTCTGATGCACTGGGCCCTGCTGTGATTGCAGTTTAATGAAAAACAGGGAGGCATGGCCCAGGTCTCCTATTACACAGTAATTGATTTGTGGTGAAGAATGCTCCCATTGAGGTAAATGCTTCGGCTCGAGTCATTAATCCCTTCATCCTGATATTGAAACCCCGCTGACCCCCCTCTTTCAGTAATATTAGCCCAGGTTACTGCTCTTCTTCTTCCTCTTCTTCGTCACCTTCTTCTTTCTTTACCTTCCTCCGTCTGCACCCTCTCATCCTCTGTTTTTCTCACCCTTCTACTCCCTCCTCCCATTTCTTCTTCTTTACTCCCTCCTCCTCCTCCTCCTCCTCCTCCTCCTTCCTCTTCTGTTTGTCCTCTCTTCACCCTTCTTTGTTTTAACCTCCCTCTCATCCCTCTTTTTCTCTCCTCCACTTCTACATTTTCCTTCTCCCACTACCTCTCTCCTCCTCTTCATCCTTCTGCTCCTTTTTTTTCTTTGTTCTTCCCCTCCTCATCGCTTTGTCTTCCTCTTCAGTGCGCTTTTTCATTTTAACCTCCTTCTCATCTTTCTTTTTCTCCCCTCTAGTTAATAATCCTTCTTCTTCTGCTACTTTTCTCTTCCTCTTCATCCCTCTACTCCTTTTTTCTTCTTTTCTTTTTTCTTCCCCTCCTCCTTCGTTTGTCTTCCTCTTCATTGTACTTCTTCGTTTTGACCTCCTCCTCCTCTTCCCTTTTCTTTTCCCCATCCTCTTTTTTTCCAGTCCTTTCTCTTCCTCTTTATCCATCTTCTTCTCCATCTTCTACTTTTTCTTCTCTTTTTTCTTCTACCTTATTTTCTCATTCTCTTTCTCTTTCTTTTCTTCTTCCTTCTTCTCCCTCACCCGGTGTTATTTTTGTTCCCTTGACTTGATCATTAACAGTTTTCCATCTGTGCCTCATTCTTTCACTGTTCTAGACAGCTGTACAGATGCTAAATGTCTTTACTTTGCCAATTAAGAGCTGGCTGTAAGAGTTTCAGAACACTGAGCTTGTTATCCGTGTAAGTGCTCATTTCTTAAATTCAGTCTAAGGGCACCGATTAGCTGGGTGTGATTATTAGTCTCCATGAATCATGAGTGCTGCAGAATCATGTCGATGCATATTTCAGGTGGGGTAATGTCATGGTCCTCCCCTCTTGGGAAAGGTCCCACTTGGACTCTTCCAACTGTGATTGGTTCTCTCCATCTTTAGCGCCGCCCTGGCACCGCCTTCCCTTAACCGCACACCTGCAGTTCATTCATGGACTAATTTACAGACACATGCTCCCCTCGGTTTGGCCTGTTTCTGAAGTCTTTCCTTGCTTGCTTTCTTGTTTTCTGGTTTCCTTCGGCCTGATAATGGATCTGCCCGGCTTATGTCCGCCCTACAAAACTCATTTGAAATGTGCAGTTCTGTATCTGCATTCATTCATCAACTCTGAGATGCTGCAGTAACGGTGCTGTACGTGGTTTATTGTGGTAATGAACTCAGTTTGCATAATTAAAACAGTTATGATTTGTCATGCCACTAAATAATTTATACAGCTCTGGTGTATGTTATGGTTGAGAAACGTGTCGCCATTTTGGGAGGGGAGAAAGCCGTTAAAGGACTTTGTGGGTGGTGAGGTGTGCAAATATGATTAAAAAAAACATTCATCACATTAGCAACAGCTTTGTACACTGGAAAAGAAACTCAAGGTGACATGATGCGTTTAAAAAAAATTTTCTCAGCAGCTGCTTTTTTAAGGCATCCCTCCTGAGGTTCATTTGCTCCAACTTGGAATTCCTTTCCTTTGGACTGTAGTTATCTGCCAGTTATTTGTTTTGTTGTTGGTTTAGATATTGAGCCTACAATGCATTTTCACCTTTTGGCCGACACTTATATCCAGAATGACTTCTAGACTAATCATGCGACAGAGGAAACTAATGTAGCAGGAGGGATCTTGTCCAAGGGCTCCTGGCTCTTTCCAGAGTGCGGAATCGGACCCTGCCCTGTTTGTTGGAGGGCAGTAGTCTTACCTATGCTATGCCAGTCAAAACAATGAACCCATTCACCAAGTGAAGCAGTGGGCAGTCAGAGACGCAGCACCCGAGGAACCCATGGCCTTCTGATCACAGGGGCAGATCCCTAACCACCAGGCCCCCAGCTGTCCCAAGAAGGGTGATTACCATTGTCATTTCTATTGAACACGCTCTGTTTCTCTACTAGTTGAAGAATTTGGATTTTGCTTGAAAAATAATTGGAAAGGTTTGACTCCCCAGGTACTAATCTAATTCTTAATTATCCGTTTTTATAGCTTAGTGGATGACATATCTGCCCTCCATCCAGCAGGCTGTGCTTTTATTCCCCATGCAGGCAAGCACATTATGTTGTGCCAGTAATCATCCTTGGGCAAGACTCCCTCTGTAACATGATTAGACTGGAGGTCTTTCTGGATAAGTGTCTGCCAAATACTGTGAATGTAATGTAGGCCAAGAGTCTCCCACTAAAAAATAGTATTTTATCGGCAGCCCAACATTAAACAAAGAAATCCAAGTTGGCTAAAGAAATGAACCACAGTAAAAAATGACTGCAAAATAAACTGTTAAAAAATCCGCAAAAATGCATTATGCTGCTTTGATATTTTCAGTTCTCTCAACACACACATTTGTCAGTGCAAATTCCCAGTGAGCTTAAAATAATGTAGTTAAAATAAGAGAAAGCCCTTATTTAATAATGTCACTGACAAGATAGACGCGCCAAGGGATCTGTTTTAAGATTGTGCCTCCCAATACGCTTTCAGATATGAGACCAAATGGTTTCTCAGAACATCAGCTGAGGTTTTGTGAGTCTTGAGTGATGGTGCAAATGCTCCATAGAAACCCACAAACTTTTTCACACTTCTAACATTTCTAACAGCAGTTCTGCTACTTTGAAATACATTTATTGACTATTAATGCACTGAAGCATTTGTAGTACACATAGAGAATAGTGTGTGGGTGGATAAGTGCTTTGAAGACCAGAAAAAAGGTCAGACAGTCAATTAAGGTCTCGATAACAATAAACCTCTGAAAAGTATGAGGTACACTTAAGGAGAAACCCTGTGGCTTCACTGCAGACTACTTCAGCATTTATCCAAAGTTGCATCACTGCTGGCTGTCTTATTTACTTCCCTCCGAGTTATCATCAAGAGGAATGAACGCTGCTGGGATTTCGGACTGTCTCCTGAGGATGGGCAGAGCAGATTCCTGCACTTTCACTGCCTTTATCTCTTTTTGGATGGATTAGTGCAGAGTCTTACGTGCATATAATGTACAGTGCACTTATCAGTAACCCAGAGAGGGTTTTAAAAATGGAGGAGCACTTCTGCTAGTATGTCCACTCACCAGCCACTTTATTAAAAACACCTGCATTATGGGTCCTCCATATAAGGGTAAAATGACAGACTAATGCCCTGCTGCTGTGTTAGACTTGCAGTGGTTCGCCACCCAAAAATATCCAGCCAATAGTCATCCTGTTGTGAGAAACTACAGTACTAACACAAATTGTGTTAACAGCCAAGATAAGGTCAACCAGAAATGTGGAATTACAGGGATTTCTAATAAAGTGGCCAGGCTTGCAATATGTTTATTACTATATTAAATTATATGTATAATTTTGTGTACACAAAATAGATGTTATATACATATACACAGACATATATATTAATATTCTTATAATGTTTTGTATAGTGTGCAGTTTTTATATTGTATGGTAATATTGTGTAGTTTTTGCTCTATTGATTATACTGCTGCTACTTTCTTCCTTTGTGCTGCCCACTTTGCTGTTGTAACAAATTTCCCACGTGTGGGACTAATAAAGGGTCATCTCATCTTATCTCATCTCTTCATTAGTGTTTGTGTGAAAATGTGACTGGACCAGCCTAAACGTCCAACATTACTTCTAACATTAACTACTATTAGAAGTTAGGAAAGTTAGCATTTAGGGGTACAGTGATAGTGTATCTATTTCTCTGTAGATCAACCAATCAGCTCTCAGTTTCAGCAGCTCACAGTCTCAGTATGTTGCAAACCTCACATCACTACTGACCTCATATAACATTTCTCAGCAATAAAGATAGGGTGCTTTACATTGTGTGAATAATTCATAGTCATTAAAATCAATATAATCTCTCTTTTTTATGGTTTTTAATAACATTTTTGGCCTACTGTATGGTTACCATTTTGGTCTAATAACAGCAAATGTATTTAAATGTCCTGGTCTAGATACTTGTACAAGCATAAATGTATGGATGGAGATTACATACACCATAGACAGACAGGTGTTCATCTGCACTCACTCATCTACCAGACTGCTCTGGAGATCAGTGTCTATGGTTTTTACACTAATGGACCCTCAAATGTATATTTGTCTTTGTGATGAGGGGCTTGCGCACTGCAGGCCTGCTGTAAAAGCCCTCTCCATGTAGCAGTGGGTGAACTTTTCTCGACTGATTTCATCATGCACTGATGTTCTCAGTGTCGAGAGAAACAGCTGCTCTTCCGTTTTTTTCTCACATATGTAATGTGAGCGCCGGCCTGGGGAATGGACTTCTCTCACTGGCTGGGAAACCCAAACACGCACCCGGAGACACACAGACACCAGTGTAGGCGCGAGGCGAAGCTTTATTCAAACAAAAGAAACATGACGATTCGAAAGAACAAACGGAACCGCTGTCAGACCTGACAGAAATTGCTCTCTGGCTCTCTTGCTAGTCTCCTTTCAAGCTGAGCTCTCTCCTGCCTGGCTCTAGCTCTAGCTCTTCCCTCTGTCCACTGGTTTAAGAGTCTCTGTTTTCAAAGAGTTCTGGCTCCTCCCCTGATCCCGTTTAACTGTCCCTCGTCAAGGGAGGAGTCCTGGGAACAAGATGGCAGCTCTGTATCTTCACCTCACAGTAAAAAATGAATGAACAGGGCAGTGCAGATTCGATACTCAGTATCGGTATGGGTCCAATAAAGGCCTAAATCACTGGATCGGATATCAGAAAAAAGCCTGAACTTCTATATAAATAACTAAACTTTAGGACATTTTGTAAAGAGAGATACATCAGGACACAAGTAACACAAATCAGTAGCAAAGCTGTCTCAGATGGTTCCATACTCACTACACAGGAATTTAAATATGGGCTCCTTCCCCAAATAGTGTATAATATGTCTAACAAAGAGCCATTGGCAGTTCAGCCATCTATGAAAAATTCCATAATGGACAAACTGTGCACTATATGGATGTCAAATTTTATAACTCACATAACACACTGGAGGGAGTAGGGAGTCATTTAGGATTCAAAGTGCATCCAGACAAATGTATTATTTACAGCTTAGTTGATTAAGAAAGGGAAAAAGACTACTTGGTATCAGTACTGGCAGGTACTAAATGTTGCAATACACAAAAAAGTAGTATCGGGCCATTTCTTGTGTTCGACCACAGTTTCCATCTCTGTTTACTGGTGGCTTTCTTATAGATCTGCATTTAATGTGTCACCAACATGTACATACTGCTCACATCTCTTATTGTCCTTTCACTTCTTGCAACCTGTCTTGAGTGTGTCTTCATTTCATCTTTAGATGTGTTTTGCACATCTTGCCTGCTTACCTGTTTATTTTATTGATGCTGACTCTGTCCAAATAGTTGCGTGTTATTTGACCTTCCTCCTGTTTTCTGATTTCAGAGCTTGATTTTGATTTCCTGGCCAACATATCAGCTTTCTGAGTGTTATTCAGCTGTAACACAAATGCATTATATGGCCATGCAGGCAGGCATCTGCACAGCAACTCACTGAACTATTCAAGAGCACATTCATTACTGGCGTTTTTTGTGTTTAAATCAGTGATTTAAAATACGTGCCACACTTTCGGGAACACCAAAAAAAAACTCCCACAAAAGCTCTGACAGTGCCTTACTCTCATGTTCCTTAATTGGTTCATGTCATGGAAAAAAAAATTCTCAACATTTCTTAATTGGGGTTGATGTAACACCTAAACACTCTTTAAACACCCTGTCTGCAAAATGCATGAATCTGCATTTATGCTATATAGGCTGCAGAAACTGCAGATGAATTGACTGCCCATGTTGAATTCATGGACATCCAGCCTACAGCAGTTCAGCTCTATCTCTCCATACTAATGACTGCAGGAGGAAAAAGAGCAGAAGGGCCCATTTTTGAACAAGGTACAGTGCAGGCCCGCCTGTGGGAATAAAGATGATTTGCATACATTGGTCTTAAAGGTACAGTAACAGAAACGGACTGTCTACTTGTATAAGAGATTAGAAAGCAATCATGTAAGAATGAACTGACTTTGCATAAAACTACACAAATTTCACTCATGGGCCCTCAGAGACTTTTGTTGTTTCTGTTTTGAAGCTCATGTACTGAGAGTTGGCAGGTGTAGAAGTAGCACATCGAGTTAAAGCAGCACTGGGCTCCCAGAGCTCACCCCTGTACTGTCCAAAGTAACGGTGTGTGTGTATGTGTGTGTATGAGAGAGAGAGAGAGAGAGAGAGAGAGAGAGAGAGAGACTGAGAGTATACGAAAGAGACTGAGAGAGAGAGTGTAAGAGAGGGACCGAAAGTGTAGGAGAGAGGAGGGATATAGGAAACGAGGCTCTG
>JBBIGA010000016.1:15812930-15831435 GCA_037576975.1 Alestes dentex | reverse complement strand
GGGAAACAGGGGAAAACTAAAATTCAGGGGAAAGGGAGCGGGGTCTCCGCGACGAGAGCGGGGTGACCGTTACAGCGCAACTGAACCTACAACAAACAGAACACAAAGAAAACAATTACATATGAAAAAATAAAGCAGCTGTTAGAAATTATGGTCCTATTTAAATGCTTGTTATGTGAAGAATGTGATAATAAAGCAGTAAAACACATACAGGTTTGAGTGGTTAATTGTCCCCATAAAATTGCAACAAGATTCATTATAATAAAATGCTGTGTTCAATAAAGAATTTATTACTATTGCTAATAATTGCAATACTTTTTTCTCGCTATGAACAAATTAGTCATTCATGGCTGTCAAGCAATGTAACTTGACATATTTAAACAGAATTCAGTCACTTGTAAGTATTATAAAAACAAATGAGTGATTGCCTGATATACATACATCTGACTACGCACATACTTGGTGAAAGAATTGGTCATTGCAGTTATTATTACTAATTAATCACTTGTTAGTCATGTGTGTATTCTGGCATTTTTTAAAAGCAAGGCTTGAGGGGCCGTCCATTACAGTGATTTTAGGGGATGTTGTTAGAATTACAGTATAATGGCTTCAAACGAAGATTAGCCAATCAAATTTCAGAACAGTTCTATAATACTGATTATCACAATAACAATCACACTCGCTCACTTTCTTGGCCTCCAAGGGGAACGCAGAGAAGGTCCATGAGCATGAGAGCTGCAGCACTGCTGCCCATCTCCAGCTTCTCCTGGAGGCCATCAGCGGTCTCCAGCCGTCCGTGCCTCCTCCACCCGAGAGGAGTGTCCAGTACCCAGCTCTGGACCTGCTCCTTCAAGGCCAGAATGCGGCCCCCCTCAGCCCTCAGCCTGACAGAGAGCTGGAGACAGACGGTGCAGACATGGGGGCCAGTGATAAGGCCCTGAGTCTGCATGATGACCAGGCTGAGCTGGAGGTGGGCCAGCAGCTGCATGCCCTGCAGCAGAGGCTGCAGATCATGGAGAACATCATTTCAGCGCTAAACCGAGAGGTGGAGAAGACCCAGCTGACCGTGGTGGCGCTGGAGAGAGACAACCACAACAGCATGCAGGTGGTGCAGCACTTAGAGACTGTGGTAGGTTCCATTTCTGCTCATATTTCGTACTGTAAAACGTGGCTTGAGCTAGAATTCAAAGACTCGTGGTTTACATTGTCCATTTGTTTTACAAACCTTATAAAAGTCATAATCAGATTTTTTTTTTACTAACCAGAAAAACAGTCATAATTGATTTTTATTTTTCAGCCTCTCTTTGTGTCTAAAAATTAAGTGTCGTTTTCGTTGCTTTCCATTTAAAGGTCCCGTATCATTTCCATTGTTGTTTTGAAACAAGGAGTCTAATATGGTACATAAACACTGTTTTTCAATCAAGTCAAAAAAATACACAAAGCACTCCCTGGGTCATGCAATCCATATGTGGAAACTCTACAGCAAAAATGGCCTGCTTTGTTTGTGACATTGTTAAAAGCAAGTCATTTAGCGTACATTTTCCTGTTCAGCCAAAAGTAGTTGAGCCGTGCCCATTCACTCTGAAATTGTTAAAGGATGTTTCATCATTTGACAGTTTCTGAAAGAGGCAAAATACAGAGTAGAGGTATTTTACATATGAACAATAACATAAACAGCCTGTTCAATTCTGAAGGATAAAGAGAGGTTGGAAAATAGTCATTTAACAAATCATTATGATTTTTTTTGGTACCATTTAAATATCGTAAGTGTGCATAATCGTGACGTCACAGCCGTGATGAAGAAAGCAGACTGTTTTGCGTATACTGGCTGTGTGGAACAAGGAGTAAATGCTCCATGATATGGGCCCTTTTACTGGAGCAACATAAGCCTTGTTTTGGCTATTTGTTGGTTTAAGAGTAGTGAATGCAGTGCATTTTTGCATCTTTCTAAACCTAAATCAAAGCATATTATGGTAACAGACTCCTGAGGAATGCAATAAAACAGTCAGCGCCTGTTTATCTCTTGTTGAAAGTCAATTAAGAACGATAAAACTGTTGCTGAAGGGCTCCACTGTTCGTTTCTGCACAGTGTTCTTCATGAAGTATTAACAGCTTTTACTCTCCTCATCCTGGTTTCTAACAGCGTGCTCTTTTCCAATGCAGTCATATGAAGTTGTTGCTCGATACTCAGGCTGAATTATAACCAGTTTCTTTGCAGTGGGTAGATACTGCAGTGTGTAACCCATCTCTCCTCTGCTGCAGTGCTAGTAAAGCATTTCTGTGTAAACATCCTTGATATTTATACGAAACATCTTGAAATATCCTGTCAGTCTTGTCGACTGGATTTTGCCTCTGCAACGACGCTGCATTTGTAATGTCATGCAGGGCCCGAAAGTAAAGCTATTCTTGCTGCTTGGCTTGTCTCAAAGCTCTTTCTTATGTTTAAGGAAAAGAAAAAACCCTGTGTCTCCAAAGGCACTTTCGGTAGAAGCCAATGGCCTTTTGCTTCATCACTTGCTTTATCAATGCTTTTTTTTAATCAACAAGGTTTCTGTCCTTTTATTAAATACAAAGAAACACATCAAAATATTGTATACGGTAACTGACAGATGTGACCTACAGAGAACTGGCTGAAAAAAAGCCAGAGTGTTTATTTGAAGGGAATCTTTTTCCACTGTTGAAGTACAAAATCAGTCTATATGCAGGGATAAAGTTGTAAAGCATCCCATTTTGCATTCATTGGATTAATTGCATTTATATACATCCATTCATTTAGGTTATGGCAGGTTAAGCTTGGCCATTTATGTTGAAGTTATAAGGAAACCAGACTCAATGAGGCCCAATACTGGGCAGAACAGAGATTATTTACGTTGATCAATCTACAAATCATAGTTACAAAAACATGCCATTAGGGATAAAAAAAGAGGTTGAAACTGTTTGTGTGAAAATGGATTATGACTATTTTTGGTACATAAATCGCATACAATGGCCCGATAATGGCCCCCTCATCTGAAATCACGTGCACAAATGTGGTGAATGCTCAAAAGGTCAACAAAGACCGCTGCTGCACCTTTGCATACACATCTGTGCATGAGGTTTTCTCTGAGTCGGAGATGTAGCACCTTGAACTTTCTAAATCCATTAGGTCCTATAGCTCTTTGTTTTTCTTCCATCCTGTTTATAGTTCCTCTGTGGTTTTAGTGTGGAAGCTCATTAAAAGAGATCGTCTTATTTCTGAGTGTCTATGATAATAATAGCACATTTGAAAGCACATGATGCAGAATAATTACTATAAAGTATTATTTCCTCTTAGTGCATTCATTTAATTGCTGCAGCTGCGTGTTAAACTGGGTTTTTACAGTAATTTATATTTCTATATGCAGTGTCTAACAGGATAAACTGATGTGTTCTTTATTTGTGACTCTAATCAATACAATAGAAGCAGGGTGTGAGTTCATATCTCCTCCCAGGGCTCAAAGCAGCCAAGTGTTAAAGACACATCGTTATCACATCGTTCAGCAGCCGGTTATCCCTGCTATCCCTGTCCCTGTTGCTTTGTTTATATATATAGACAGACAGACAGACAGACAGATTCTGTATACCAAGACATTTTGGACAACGCCATGCTTCCAACTTTGTGGACACAATTTGGGGAAGAGCCTTTTCTGTTCTACCCAGTGCACAAAACAAGCTCCATTAAGACACGGCTTGATGAGTTCAGTGTGGAAGAACTTGACTGGCCCACACAGAGGCCTGACCTCTACCCCATGCAACACCTTTGGGATGAACTGAAACAGAGACTGTGAGTCAGGCCTTCTTGTCCAACATCAGTGCCTGACCTCATAAATGTGCACAAATTCCCATAGAAACTTTCCAAAAGCCTTTAGAGAAGAGTGGAAGCTGCTACACCTGCAAAGGGGGGACCAACTCCATATTAAAGTCTAGGTGTTTGAATCCAGTGTCATTTAAGTCCTTGTTGGTGCAATGGTCACACGTCCTAATCCTTTTGTCCATGTAATGAAGATAGATAAATAGATATATAGATTTGTAGATAGATTATGTGAAAATGTTCCAGAGACTAGTATGGTATTACAGTGTGATGTTTTCAGCACATGCATAAATGATGAGGCCTTAGAGGACATGCCTTTATGATGTGCAGCATCTCAAGGCCATCTTCGCCACTGTATTAGAAAACATACCCCCCTCTGACAGTCCTCATAAATGACGGCTTTTCTGCGGTTTTGCGGTGCGTTTTTCAGGTAGCAGAGCAGCAGCAGCGACTGATTAGGAAAGACATGCACATCGCCTCGTTACAGCAGAGCATCAGCGCGCAGCAGGATGTCTCCTACGACGGCACCTTCCTCTGGAGGATCTGTGATGTCAGTCAAAAGCTGAGAGAGGCAGCCACAGGGCAGAGGAGCAGTCAATACTCTCCAGGTACACACACACACACACTCCCGCGCTCACACACTGCCAATAGGATCTCAGTGCTGTGCAGCACACAGATCTACATGAAAATAGCAGAAAGCAGAGAAAGATGTTTGAATGATGAATTTGTGAAACTCGTTTACTTGTCAACTTGTTCTGAATAGGAATCAAAAAGCACGAATATGGGTTTGCACTGTGTAATTTAGCACTCTGTCTTCCAGCTTTCTATACATCCAGGTACGGGTTTAAAGTGTGCATGCGACTGTATATGTACGGAGATGGAGCGGGGAAAGGGACACACATCTCTCTTTTCTTTGTCATTATGAAAGGAGACTATGACCCACTTCTTTCATGGCCCTTTAAGCACAAGGTAGGACACTGAAAGAATGAGTGCCTTTCAGCAAGCTGTTCCCGAGACTATACATAGGCCTAGTATGAAATTTTTACCTGATGATTAATTGTTATATAAATAATCACAATGAACCATTTAATTATTTTGTTTTATTCATTTTACGCAACTAGTAAAGTCCAAGCCTAAGGCTTTACCTAGTAGCTCATTCAATACTGAACTGACATGAAATTACATACTGTTGTGTATCTGCACACACAAATCTGTATACTTAAACAAAATGATGTCCTAACTGTACACAAAACTCACTCCACAGTAGAGTTACTACTGTCCTTTTGCTGTGCTACCTAAAATGATTATATTGAATAACTCTGCAGTTGGAACAAAACGTTATGTCCAAAATGTTATGTCCATTTTTTTGTCATTTGAGCTTTTTCTTTATACATTTTGAAAAGGCAAGTCCCTGCCTCACGCCCACTGAACCCGGGATAGGCTCCGGGTACCCGCGACCCTAGTAAGGATTAAGAGGCTACAGAAAATGGATTTTGAAAAAGCTAGCTTCCTTTAAAATTTGAAAGGAAAATCACATGATGAATGGTGTAATAGATGAATGGTGCCATTTTGTGGGATTTTCAGGTAAATTCAGTCAGCTTCCATTAAGTCAAGAATGTTTTTTTTTTTTTGTTCCTAGGAATGTTTTTTCCTTCTCCTGACTTTTACCTCCTTGGAGAATCAAGGTTTTGTTCCAACAGCAGTGATAAAGTACAGAATTTAGTTACATATTACATTTAAAATTGACAGTTTAAGTTTGCACTCGAACCCCCTGTCATCCAATTCAAATCAAAGTAATATATTTGCTTACAAACTCAGAATTTCACTGTGAGTTGAGAAATAATTCTTCAAATGAAAGCATGACTTGTTGCTGCTGAGAGTAACTTTGCCTTCTTGAAGGTGAAGAACTGTTATAGCTGTTGTCTGTTGAATCTCTTTTAACCCTACATTGTCGGAACTCTTGGTCTCTCCAGGTGACATTCTTCCTTATTGATCAGAACCAAAGGGAGCATGTGATTGACGCGTTTCGTCCTGATCCCTGCTCCGTGTCTTTCCACCGACCCGTCACAGAAATGAACGTGGCCAGCGGCTGCCCCCTCTTCTGTCCACTGTCAAAGCTGCGCTCACCCAAGCACGCCTACCTCAAAGACGACGCGCTCTTTATCAAGTGTGTGGTGGACTCTTCCTGAGCGGGGTGGAGGGGTGGCCGGAGGGAAGAGACCAGGTCTGCTCAACACTGTTAAAAAGAATTTGGAGATTTGATGTGACCTGGCTGCGTAAAAAAGTTGGCCTAACTGAAACTGATAATACATTGACTGAATGTAAAACAGATTATTGTTCTATTAACTCACCATTAGAGGTTTGATAAAGAGCAGGCAGATTTTTTTAAAAACGAAGTTTTTAAATTTTTTTAAATTTTTTAAATCATTTTTAGAGATGTGATCCTCTGTTTACTTCAATATTTATCTTTTTTTACTAAACTATATGGGGATCTTGTACTGACAAAAATGATAGCAAATAGCACTGTAAAACATGTTCCAGCTTAAATGAAATGCTGGTATTCTACATTTGCATATTTAAGAATTTTTACACACTTTAGATCATTGTTCACCGACTGATGTTTGAATTTTACATTTTCCCTACTGACAGATTTCCAAACGAGAGATGAAGCAATAGTGTTTTATATCCTAGGCACTTATTGTAGTGTTATTATAGCCTTCATCTGAAGGCCCACAGCAGGGAGTATAAAATGGGATTATAGCAGAGATCTAACAGATGCCTTCCTCCAGAAACCATGGGTGTCTTAACCACTGGACCACCACTATGACACACTCAGCACCATTCCAGGTTTCTTCTGATATTCAGTTTTCCACAATTATTTATTTGTGATGAATCGAAACTTCCTTTCCTTCTGTCTTCTCCCTCCACCGATCAGAGACAAACAATCATATGGAGGGAACGCTTCATGATTTGGGGTCAATTCACTCCACCAGAGATCATTTCCTGTTAATTTAATGCAAATTCTTTCAGATATACTCTGTTCGCATCCAGGTTTTCACTGCAGAAACCACAAATGAAATCCCCTTTTGCGAGGATACGGTGCTGGTATCAGTGCCGGATACAAGCCGTGGTCTTACTGCACTCTCAGAAAGAACTGTTTTAGAAAGTGTCCTTTGAGCACTGCCTTAGAAGAACACTTTCAGTTCCCACAATAACCGTTTTTGTAAATGAGGTGTGTGAGTGTGAAGAACCTTTTAAGGACACAAAATCCTCACATAACACAAAGATTCTTTGCCAAATTAATTAATCTCTCAAGAACATTTATGTTATATGGAGATTTTAAACTTTTAAAAGGTTCTTCACATTCACACAAATGCAAAAATGATTCTTTAAAGAACTGTCTATTGACATGTTCTGTAAGGAATCCTTACACTGGTTTGTTATAGTTTTAAAGGGTTCCACACAGTCACTTCTCATTTACAAATATGATCAATTATAATATTTTAGAATAAACCATTTTGGTAAATGAGAACCCTTTAAAGAACCCTTTAAAGACATGAAGGACCTCCAAGTTTTGTAAAGGTCTTGAACCAGTTAAAGAGTTCTTTTAAGAACCTCTACGTTATGTAGAGGTTCTTTAAACTTTAAAGGTTAAAATCACATTAAACAAGATTGTCAAAAGAACCTAAAATGGTTCTTCTATGACAGAGAACTTTCCTTCCTCCCTTATTTATAAAGGTTCCCTAAAGAACCTTTCATAAGAATGAATAATTTTGCTAAATGAGATGTATGAATGTGAAAAAAAAAAACGTATTAAAAAAGGTTCTACACTAAGTAAAGTTTTTTTTTTCTAGAACCATATGACCAAGCTAATATCCAGAAGGCAGATTGATGTTCTCTTCACTCACTATTAGAGATTTGGTAAAAAGAAGATTCTTTTATTTACATTAATCAGTTAAATCGTTTTTACATGGAAAGTGCTCTGGATTGTTATATTGTAATGTTGACAGTTCCTTTGGAAAAATTGATCCTTGACTGAAAATATACCAAGTGTTTTATTTTTCATTATTTATCTTTTTATAAAACTGAATGTGCATTTGATGCTGAATATGATTGTAGCAAATAGCGATTAGCACTGTAAAAATGATTCCAACTTAAATAAAGGTTTTTTACTCTAGATTGTTAGTCTAGATTTTTAGATTGTCGACTGAAGTTTGTGTTTCATTTTCCCAACAGTTTTTTAAATTCAGTATTAAGTTTGTAAGTGAAAGTACCAGCCAGTATCATCTAGGCACCTTTATTACTTAATTTCTTTTTTAAAAAATTGATCCTGGATAAAAAAGGCATTGCCCGTGCCTTGTCAGGTATGTTGACCATGCTGTTGGTGCGAGTGGATCTAGGACCACTCTGAGTGACTCATGTTCCTCAAACTGAAAAGGGAAACAATGCTTTAGATCATTTGGTTCAGTTCCACATACATATTACACAGCAACTGGCAAAAAAGAGTAAATTAAAGATGATTCTTGTGTAATATTTCATTCATGTGGAATGTACTTACATTAATTCAGTGGGGGGGGTTCAGTGCACCCATCCCTTTTCTACCTCCTATGATGCTGCAACAAGGTCTCGTTAGGGTTGTGAGAAGTGATTTGTGTTTAAATTACCAAGAGCAATTCTTCTGCGGTGCTTTGACCTACAATGGAATCATGCAGCATGTGACTGAAAGAGTATTTCTGCAACATGTCTCAGTGGAACTGACAGCCCGAAGGTGTAATCCCTTCATAGAGTTTCAATTAATTCAAAGGAAAAGAAACGCAGACCTGCTGGGGCCGGATTCACAAAAGCCTTCCTAAGACAAAACCTGCGAGAAGATCTTAAGGCAAAGAAAGGCTGTTCTTAATTGCAGTTCTCAAAAAAAAAAAAAAAAAGACACACACAAAGGAGAAAAAGAAGTTCTCAGATATTTTTTTGTGTAAGCTGTAGGTTATTTATGTAAGGGTACTAACTGGTACAGCTAAATGAACTATAATTCTATTTAAATGACCATTATTTGTGTTAACGAGCTGTTAAGCTCAGTGCTTACGAACAGAAAATGAAAGAACAATGAACTGTGTTCGTATGTGTATTAGAACTATTATATTTTTGAGGACTATTTTATGTCATTTGTTCAGAAGTTGCACTTTTAAAGGTTTTCCTTACTGACAGTCCTTATCCCACAGTCTAAGACAAGTGAGGATGTTGTAAGGGTAAGAAAAAGCATAAGTAGTTATTTTCAGGAACAACTTGTTCTTGGAATTGTTCTTAAAAGAAATGTCATGAAACAAAGAGAATAGTAAGACGTTCTGTGGAATTAAAGCTACTGTAACTTTCTACACAAGTTAAGAGCAAAAAAGCTCATTTTAGAAGATTTTCTTTTTTATGACGCATGTGAATCTGGCCCCAGGCTTTAAGAGCACCCTGTAATTATGTCTTTTTGTATTTAGTCAGAAATAGCCTGACCTGCTCAGCCTTATTTCTTGGAAAAAATCATGTCTGGATAATTTTACATTTTATTTTATTTGTTTCTTTTTAATCAGTTGGCAAGTGCGATGCATACAGTGTTTAACACTGTATGAATCACAGATGACAAAGATATAATAACATAAACAAGGCTGTACAGGCTGTTTAAAACCACATGATGATGGTTTAACAGATAATGACATTTAGTGAATAGCATTACAAACCAGAAGTCTTAATACTTCCCCTGTGCTGCAGTATCAGCCTCTTCTGAAACTGCTGTACACAAGATTGCTGTGAGAATGTGACTGCGTTCACCTAGGAAAGTGTCAGTGAGGTCAGGAACTGATGTTGGATGATCAGAATCACAAACACCACTCCACCTCTTCCAAAAAGGCTTTATACCCCTCTGACACTTGGCTTTGGGTTTAGGCTCTCCTGAGCGTCCCCGTCTATTGGCAAACCTTTATATGGAGATTAGACAAGTTGTGTTTGCATAAAGTTGGTGCACCTTTAAGTGGCTGATTACACTAATTGGAAGGGCTGTCTGAATAGTTTTGAACAAATGTGGTTTCATCAGTGTGTGATGAGGAGTAAAGCATGGGCTGCTCCTGAATTCTCAGCATGGGGGAAGATCTTTAGTAGAGCTGGAGTTTAGAGTTATTTATTAGAAAGCAAGAGGTGAAATCTGATGCATTGCATCACACGTTGTGGCAACAATGAGTTAATAATCATCCATGTAACCCTATTAGTCACGCGCACTTTGACATATTGCCTGGTCACAAGACACACCTGAAATTAAAATGACCGTATAATATATGTAGCATGGTATGTATAGTATAGTAGTAGTGTTTTTCTACACTATGACTGATTTGTGTCACTTCTAATTGCACCTCAGCTTAAACGCAGCAGCCTCAGCACTGAGTGAGCGGGGCCAAACTGCTGTAGACGGTGAATGTGGTCTATCATCGCAAAAGCAATGAAATGACTGAATGGGATTGTCCACTGTGACCTGACAAATGGGGCAGTCTGGTCTTAATCAAATGTCACACGGTCAAGAAAAAAGATTTCTGTTGAAAAGTTAAGTTGAAAAGCTCTGGTTGGCACAAATCAACTGTGCAAATTCAAAACACATTTGGCATGTAATGAAAAAAGTTGACGTTACAAATATGTACCTTCAGTTCAGCACATCTTTTCCATTTGAATGAAGTAACTTTACAGTCAGAGTTTAGAGGTTTATGAATAGTTGGAAATGACATCATTTTCGTTCATTGATGAAATTAATGATGCAGTAATAAGCAGTTATAACACACATAAAACGGTAACAGTGAGGTTTTCTATGTAATGAGAATTTTTAAAGCTGACCAGTCTAAGTCTGATTGATGGAGAAAACAAATAACCAGCAAGATCTGAGCTTTAACACTACAGATGAACGAAAGCTCACTATTTAACGAGTAACAACTGTTATAACTACTTCTACAAAAAGTTTTTGACCTATTTGATAACCATTAATAGACAATTTTAGGAGATTTTTAACCCCTTTATAAGGGTAGTGTTGGCAGTGTTGTTGCCATACATTCATGTGGAAATGAATGTTAGTGTTTGAATCAAGTAAATTCAACACATATGCTTTGGTATATTGGTATCAGTGGACTAACAATACTGAGACTCGTCTTAGATCAGGTCTCAGTCTTCTTTCTACATGTACATTACGGTAGTCATGTAAAATAAAAGTCATTTTTATTATACACTCAATGCATCACCAATTAAACCCTTATTACTGAGAACTGAATTTCCTCATCTTTTTAAGTAAAAGACTCTGCTGCAGCATATTAACATTGTTAATGTTTCTAAAAGCATGACTCACTTCTCAGTCCATACAGCCCACACATGGAAACTAAGCTGCAAAAACAGTTTTATTAATACATTGCTTTCGTGATGTCAGAAAAGTGAACACATTCAGAGGCCACAGCCTTTCAGCCCCGTCCACTGATACTTAGGTTGCTGCGTTTTTGGGTGAGGCACTATATACCAGACCACACATATTACAACTTTGTTTTAATTTCAGGTTGACTTTTAAGGCAGAATAATGTACTTACCGGTACATAAGTGGAAGACAAAAATGAAAAATAATAATGAAAAGAAAAACTACACTTTGGGCACAACTACAAAACTGGTAGCCTAGTTTTATTGCTTATGTTCTCCTAGTCCGTTTTTATTTTATTAAATGATATCCAGCGTATTTAGCGAGAAAACTTTTCCTTTATGACGTTTTTATATGGTCGTTATAATCATTTGCATGTCACTACTACATCTTAAATACCATACTGCATATATTATACCGTTAATTTAATTTCAGATTGACTTTTAAAGCACAATGATGTGCTTAGCGGTACATAATGTCAAGACATATTTGAAAAAATGATAACTAGTAGCCTAGTTTTATTGCTTATGCTCTCCTAGTCCATTTTTCTTTTCTAAAATGAAGTCCAGCATATTAAGCAAGAAAACTCTACATAAGTACAAGACAAAAATTAAAAAAACAAAGAAATAAATAATAAAAATGAGAATATGGGCCCTTTAAAACAAAGTGCTTATGCTCTCCTAGACCATACATGTTTATACGATCATTATGATAACTGGGAGACTATTTCATGCTTACGCTCTCCTAGTCCAGTTTTGCTTTTCTCAAATGATGTCCAGCAGCATTTTGAGCAAGAAAACTTGCAACAAATTCTTCATAATTTAATTTACATGATCATTATAACAACGGGGAGCCTATTTCATGGTTATGTTTTCTTAGTCCATTTTTACTTGGTCAAATGATGTCCAGCGTATTTCAGCAAGAAAACACTTCATAAGAACAAGACAAAAATAAAACAATGATAAAAGAAAAACTAGGAAATAGGCCCTTTAAGCCCAAGCGGTAGCTTAAGTTCATTGCTTATGCTGTCCCAGTCCATTATTATTTCTGCAGCAGTGTATTAAACAAGAAAACTTTATATTTGTATTTGATTTTTATAGGAAAACGATACATAAGTATAAGACAAACACAAAAAAAAGTAAAAAAAAAAAAAAAGAGAAAGAAAAACTACGATAGGGGCCCTTCAAGCCAAAGAGGTAGAGTAGATTTATTGCTTATGCTCTCCTAGTGCATTTTTTATTGTCTTAAATGATGTCCAGCATCGTATTAAGCAAGAAAACTCCTTTAGTATTATATTTACATGATCATTATAATAACTGGGAGACTTATGCTGTCCTTGTCCATTTTTGCTTTCTGAAACGATGCCCAGCATATTTGAAGAAGAAAACTTTATTAAACTCCTTTATTATATATTTAAATGATGATTATGATAGCTCGGAGCTGACTTGGGAGCTGTTTTTGAGTTAGGTGTTGTATCTCTGTCTGGTTTCAGCGTTGAGTTACTGCTGTTCTGAGAACGGCCGCTCTTCCTGACGGGCTGGGCGTCTTAATTACATAAGCAAAACGTAAATGATTCGCGGGAAAAGGTGAAAAAATGGCGACTTGCAGAGACGCAGTTTGAGCCCTGCACGACCAGCAGAACTATCCCGGGAGCAGAAAACCAACTTTTCAGCACGGATGGGAGACTGTACAGCGAGTTGGACGCGTCTGGCATAACTTTATCCCCCTGAGGAAGAGGAGAGAAGTCTGCACGGTAAAGAAGGAGAGGGATTTGAACTACAGCAGCTAACGGGCTAACAGTAAACTCAATTCAAACTGAACTTCACTGCATATATCTGTCTCTCTCTCTCTGTTTGTTATAATAAGAGGAGGTTGTGTTAGCATATTGACTGTTTATCCGTATTTTTTATGCGCTGTACATTACTGTGTGACATTTCAACTTCAGACTCTGTCTTAAAGACGAAAAGAACAAGTTTTCACTCAGAACTCGTCCGTTTTGGCAGTTTTTCTCAGTGCTACTTACAGCGAAACTTGGCTTGGGCTGCTTCTTTTGAAACAGGGAGGGAAAAAGTTGTTAGCTCGATGTGCTAAAGAAGACTTAAATACTCTGACTTGCTGAAAATATACTCAATTTCCAGTCAAACCTTTCATTATTTTTGCAGCGGTTAGTTCAGCAGAATCGTCCTTGGTCTTAGGCAGGCTGTTGAGCTTTATGGCAGGAGACAATGGTTTAAAGTGGACTTTTTACGTCTCTCTGCTTAACTGCTCTCAAAATGAGAGTGAAGTTGGTTGATATGGTGCAGGAGAGTTAGGAAGCTGCAGTGGGGGCTAGTATGCATGGAGGAGGGCCATCCCAACTTACAGTATTTTCCGCTAGCTTAGCTCGAGAAAGGGCTCACTTTACTCTCTTATGGCGTGGTTTTCGAGTAAAGGACGTCTTTAACACACCACAATCTGAGGACAGGTGAAAACGAGTCCGTTGGTGAGTTAACGTTACTTTACATCGTTTCTGAAACGGGGCTGTGCCTCTGCTGCTTTTGGTTTCACTCATTTCTTGGCCAGTTTTGAGTCATCCAACAGTCCCTGCCTCTCCACAGAGGAGGTGCTTTCTTCTTTTAACACTTTTTCTGCTCTTGCGAAGTGAATCAAAACCACTAGAGTGACCGTTTGTGGCGGAATTTACATTCTGTAGTTAAAAGCTGCTTGTGGCCCACTGCTCTGGAGGTCTGAACAGTGCTGGGTAGGTCCAACGGATGCCTTCACAGACTTACCATAAAGTAACATTAAGCACATGACTTGCATGCCTAATGTTACTGAGGGATGTTTGAAGGTTTAGTTCAGATTATGTGGTATGATGCTCAGGTCATGGACCAGGAGTGTAAGCTGATAGTTCTGTGTGGCTGTTTCTCTTTAGAGACTGTAGATTTGTGTGACCAGTATGTTGGAAGGAGCCTACCGGGACAGCTACCTGTCTGTGGGTCCAGAGGAGCTGGATACCAAGCGTCTGCTGCCCAAATGTGAGAAAACTTGCCGTGACCTGGAGAGCAAGCTGACTGGGGGGCAGTACGTTCTCTGCCGCTGGTCTGACGGCCTCTACTACCTGGGGAAGATCCATAGGGTGAGTTGGTATCATCGGAAGTGTTAGGATGCACCTGTTTGCAGCAGTGTTCTTACGACAGATTGCATTATTAAGCCTTAGTATGTTGTAAGTCTGGTATTTTGCCAGAAAAACTGCATTTTGTTGAGTTTCTCCAGGATCAGTAAAGTTTTCTGACAGTGGGTTCAATAGGAATAGCAGGAGTAAATGGATAGTTTTCCTCAAAATCTGTGTTCCTAACTCGGTTATTGTGAATCTGCATAACTACCATTGTGGTATAAAGAACCCACTAAAGAAGTTTACTGAGTCAGAGTTGTTCTCGGTGGTGGTGATGGGAGTCAGATGTCCAACGTGTTTAAGGCCTCTAAAAGCTGCATCACAGAGGATTATTGCAAGAAATTATATTCATTACAAATACATTACCTGAGGCCTTGTTTTATAATAGTTTTGAGACAAAGTTTTGCCTTGAAACATATTTATTTTTTCTAAATTGGTAAGTTAAAGATGCAGGGTGTCTTACATTTGAAAGAGCCATTAAAGGTGCAGTGGTGCTCAGGGAGATGTCTGATCTAACCTAACTGAGTGATTCCACTTGTTATGTGCATAGGGTGTTAGTTTAAGGTTTCAACTCAGCACACGTAACTGTGTAAATGTATTACATTTACTGGCTTCAAATATGTATTACATGAGCCCAAATGTAAGTAAACTGAAAGATTGTTATGTGCAGTACATGGACCTTCACATACCCAGGATCATGCATAACTTTGTTTTACTCATGAATTATGTAACAGGCAAAATGCATACCATATGATATATGTATTCACCAGTAATATTCAGTATGTTACAGTTTTGTAAAGTACGTTGACAGCACGCATGGTTTTAATTCACCTCTTTGAGTCTCAGAACAAAACAACCAGTGCAGTATTTGTAGCATATGTGCTGTGAGTTGCAAAATGCATATCTCATGTCTTGTATTAGGCAGTAATGCATGAGTAGAATGTTGTGTTTTATATGCTCATGCTCATTCTTGTCATGCTGTAGATAAGCCCTTCAAAGCAGAGCTGCTTTGTCACGTTTGAAGACAACTCCAAGTTCTGGGTGCTGTGGAAGGACATACAGCATGGTAGGGAGTCTTTATTTCTTTTCTAACAGAACTGCTGTGCAGTGCCGTGTAGTCTTGTGGACTGTTTCTGTGGGGCCATAAGAATGATCTGTGTGTGTACCTTAGCTGTGCATTTAATTTGCTCTCACATTAACCAGTGCTAAGTGATGTCCAGTGGAGCTAATTTAACACCATAAGAGTAAATGTAATCCTGATCTCAGTAGATATTTATTGTTTTGTTTGGTTTGTTCTGTGTGCACTGTGGTATGTATGGTATGACATGGGATGTAACTGCACTGAATAACTGGTGGTTTTTGTGTGGAACTCAGCCGGCGTCCCGGGAGAAGAGCCCAAATGCTCTGTGTGCTCTGAGATGACTATGGTTTCCGATAATAAAATCCTTATCTGTGGGAAGTGTGGAATAGGTGAGTCACTTCACAGCATTCAAAGTGCAGATTGTTTATTTTTTGGCCCATTTTTACATGGAGATGGCAGTAGCTTGGGAAATATCAACTGTGCCAATACCAACAAAGCAGGCACAGCTTGAGCTATTAGATGCTGGAATATGTTTGCACTGTCTTTGAGTTATGAAGTTAGGGTTAGGATTAGGGTGTAAAGTGCACAACATGTTAACCAGACTAAATAGGACTGCTCAGTTAAACTGGGTCAAAAAAAAGTACCTGATTTGTTGGTCATTTGCAAGATGATATTGTATAGTTAAAATCCCCCTGCACTACACAAAGAAACTGCCTAACTTAAACTTTTATTTATGTATGTTTTGCTTTACAGTGTTTGTTTTTCAAACATAGGGAAACAACTGCAAACAAGTTTAGACCTGCTGGCAGATCCTGGCAATTACAGGGGTTAATGAGTTTTTAAAGGCTTCCCAGCTTTGCATGTTTCCGAAAAGTATTTTGAAATCTTTAATAGGCTATGCATGGTTTGTCAATTTTTAGTTAACTTCATTTTTTTTTTTTTTTGGCCTTTTTTGTAAACTCTGGATTGCGCAAAATAACCAGATTGCTTGATAACTAATATGATCAATAGTGACTATTATTTGGTTTAATGGTGTGGAAAACAGACTAGTGTGTCATGTGTTTTTGTAGCCATGCATTTCAAACTGGGACATAACTGTGGCATTAGTCTGAGTAAGAATCCATACAGTCAGCAGAGGAAACAGGAGTATTTTGAGCCTCAGTGATGAGGCGGAGGCTAAGACTGCTCTGCTTGTAATGACTCACAGGGGACCTGCAGCTGGCTCTCTCTCTCTGCACTCGCAGGGATTAGTTCACGCTGTGGCTCCACTCTTCATGTATTTACAGCTCAGACTGGCTTCACGGCAACCCGTTTTTCAAACGTTCTTCCTCCATCTTCTTCTGTCAGGCTACCACCAGCTGTGCCATGTGCCACAGGTGGAGAGTTCAGCTGACCTTTCGCCATGGTTCTGCAGGAAGTGCATTTTCGCCTTAGCTGTGAGAGTGAGTGTGCCTTTATGCCTTTTCTTTTCATGTAATATACAGGAAGCTGATAATGACCGCAGATAGTTGAGTATGAACTGAATTTTATAACAGTACACTAGGAAATTTTTAAAGCTGTTTTAATGTAGAAATTAAAAGTTTTTTTTTTTTTTTCAATTAATTTATCCTTACAGTTCTATGCTATAGACAGACTTCATAATAGTTATGCAGAACATTCCAGAGTCTTAAATTGATATCTGGTGCAAACCACAGCTGTAAATATTTCCTGGACTACCGGATCCCATTTTGTTCTTTTCCATACCACCTGCCCAGGCCTCATAACAAGCGCATAATCTTGCAATGACGGCATTGAGGTACTTACTCTAGCTGGCGGAGTAGAATTTCTCATAGTGTAACTCTTTGGCAGATTTTTGGAGTCTCTCCCTTGCTGACATGAGTATTTTTCTCTCTGACAGAAAGGGGGCGCTCTGAAGAAGGGCCCCATAGCCAAAGCTCTGCAGGCCATGAAACAGGTCCTCACTTATAACACAGAAGAGCTGGAGTGGGACTCACTACATCGCACCAATCACCAGCAGTGCTACTGTTACTGTGGAGGACCGGGAGAGTGAGTTACTACAACAACACACATTCTGTCTCTTGCTGTCTCTATTTCATCACCCCTCCTTCCTCCATTCACTCATTTAGTTGTTTTTCTAGTTTTCATTTTACATATATCTTTGGTTTGGCCATTTTTCACTTCCTCTCTCTCTCTCTCTCTCACTCTCTCTCTCTCTCTCTCTCTCTCTCTCTATCTCTCTCTCTCTCTCTCTCTCTTTCTCCCTGGTTTTGACATTTTTCACTTTCATTTGTTTCACTTTCTATGTCTCTCTTTCTTTCTCTACTTTACTTGCCCCTCCCATCTTTATCAAAACGAACCTTATAGATCCTGGCCATATTAAACAAAATTCATTATATAACTTAAGAGAAACATGCTTAATTTTCAACAACTTTTGCCTGTTTGTAAAACTATGGTTGGGCCCCAATGGCTTATAGTCATCACAGTGTTAAAAGCCAACCCCCCCCACTAAGGTTGACGGAGATAGTGAGAGACACATTTAGGCTTTTCACAACTTTTTATCTTTTTAGTTTTATATCAGGTTCTTCAGTGATGCAGTGCCTGATTGAATCAATTCTAGTCTTACAGCACCACTGGTACCTGGTTCAATTTTACCGGCATATGTTTTATTACTGTGTTCTTCTGCTTGTAATGACAGTGGGCAAACTGCTTTTAATTGGATTACGTACATTCTGCTGGCAGTAATGGCTTGCTACAAAGTAAAACCCTCACCACCATCATTGCCACCACCAAATTCAGTAGACATCACCCAGACTGCTTCTGATTTTTACTTACCATGCCCCACTGGGTGGAGAAAAACAGTACTAATAGTATGTTTCACTTCCCTCTGCCACCAACCCTACCTATCATCAAGTGAAAATGCTGACCTAGTCTGTAATATGTTCAAATATGTACCAGTGTTTTTAAAAAAAAGGTGAAGTTAAAAATATGTGACATTGTCATTAGTTCGCTGGCAGATTATAT
>JBBIGA010000016.1:15799964-15812830 GCA_037576975.1 Alestes dentex | reverse complement strand
GTCTGTCTCTCTTTGCTATCTAACAATCTCTCTCTTTCTCTCCCTCTCTCTCACTTTCTCCTGGTCTTTCCCCTTTACCTGTCTTTCTATGTTTCATCCACTCTTTTTCTCTCATACTAATACATGACCCAGCTTCCAGAAATATACCCCCACTAATGGCTAGGCTATAAGGCTGCAGTGATCTCTTTGGAGTCCATGCTCTGCTTGTTTCAGTAAGGGAGACAAAGAGAGATCGACCAGGCAAAACCAAGCTGACCTGCTATGCCTGTCACTGTGCCATTTCCAGTTTCCTTGTTTTGCTTTTAGTTTATTAGCTTATCCTGCACTTTTCATGCTGTTTGATTTGGTATTGTTGTAATTATGCAACTTATAATTGGTCTATTAGAACTTCTCTGTGTTCCCTACCTAATACATAGTGCGAAGTAGATTCTTTTATCTTTTTGTTACATCTCCCTTAGATGGTATCTGAAAATGCTGCAGTGTTTCCGCTGTGAGCAGTGGTTTCATGAGGCTTGCACACAATGCCTGCAAGAGTCCATGATGTTTGGAGATAGGTGAGTGCTGACATACATACCAAAGAGCTCAGTTTTTAAAATAAATTGTGGCAAAAACATTTGCATGTCTAATAAAGCTAAGATGTCAAAAGGCTATCTTTCAAATCTAATTATGCAATTACATTATATTAAAATTAGGAATAATTCAACCAGGTTGCATTGTCTTCCATGTAATAGGGATGCAAACTTGTCACTTTTTGGTGGAAACCACTGTTTTAAATCCAAAATAGGCCATGTGATTTTGAAATTGGGGGGAGAAAAAAAAGCTTCTTTGCTTGTCACATGCAACACACCTGAAAACAGTGAAGACTGAATAGAGCCACCTATGGGAGGTCAGTTTTTAATGTAGGTCCGTTTTAATAACAAGTACACTGTCTAACGTTATACTCCATGGGCATAACATCACCACTTCCAACCTGTAATGGCTCACATTCGCAAAATCAAAACAACTCAACCATTTCAGGCTAATTAAAAGTCCCAAGCTTGACATATTGTCATATTAGCCAATTAAGGTGATCATAACACTTCTGCATGAGATCCTTGCAAAACTCTTTCTTTCTCTCTCTCTCTCTCTCTCTCTCTCTCTCTCACCCCTTAAGTATAACATAAGCTGTATTTTACATTTGACTCGTTCGTCTGTTGTTGTTTAGGGGTTTTTTTTGTACTGTGCAGGCCTTGCACTTTAATATGATTTTGGACCTGGCACTGACTGTTTAATTTCTACGTTCCTTGAACTGGTTTCCCACTTACATTACTTTTATGGCAGTAAGATTACATTCATTTTGGGTGCATTTTTTCCCTATATTTTCAGGCTAAAGTCAACTGTAAATCCACATTTTGGTTTTAAATATTTTCTTGGGGACCACCTAGAGGGTTTGGATCTTTGTCCCCTTTTTCACCCATGATGAGTTTGCATCCCTAATGTAATAGTTGATGTAAGCCTTAGGATGTAACAAGCCTGGGATTTTAAAGAGTTAAAAAGAGATAAAGTAATGGCAACCATAAAGACGTGTTCTGTGGATGGCATTCTATGATGAGTGAATTATGACAATATATTCAGTATCACAGCACATACAAAAGAAATGGCACGCATTTGGGGACTGTGAAAGATCCTAATGGTTGTGTTGAAATAGCCATGTATATGCATAAAGCTCCATTCGTCTCCTTTCAGGGACTGGTCATTTAAATTCCACCCTGTCGCTTCTCTGTTTCCTTCTGCTTTTATCTCCACAGGTTTTACTTGTTCATTTGTGCCGTGTGCAATAAGGGAGTAGAGTACATCAGACGTCTGGCTCTGCGCTGGTAAATGCTTTTGCTCTTCCCTTCACAAATGATTGCTCCCAGTTTCATATCAGAATTATATAGTCAAAGTGCTGGATATGATGGATGTAGGCAATAGCCCCCTGGAGATGTCACAAGCATCCATCTATGTCCAAAAGTTGAGGACTTGCTGCATTCTTAGAACAAAGTCTAAGCATGAAATCACACCTTTTGGCCAAAATCATTACGACTTGAACTTGCATCCATGAAGATGAATCTACCATTTTTTACAGACAATTTGGTCACATTAGCGGATTAGGTTGCTTCATTTTTAGAACCAAACTTTTTTTCCTTCTTTATTTATTTTTTTTAATAAGTAAGATGCCAAATGAACAGCCCTACAAATAGAGCTTGCAGTAGGCACCTGTATGCAGGGGGTTTCACATGTAAATGAACCAATACTAGGTATTATAATTATGATTTTATTATGACTAAACATTTTAGACAAAAATCACTCTTTGCAGAGAATATATACATATTTGCAGAAAATATATACAAATCTGCAGTGATGATTGAAAGGCTCGAATGAATATCGGCATTCAAGAGATACTTGAGATTTGCTTTTGGAATCGGTAACAGCAATGAATAGGTGGAATAATGATCAACACTGTATCCCATGTCAGTGGACAGTTACTTCATGCATACCTTCTGAGCAGCAGATATGTTATCCAGCTTAAATTGTTACTGGCCATATGGTCACATTTTTTGCTTTATTGCCTCTCTTTGTAAAAGAGAAACTCCATTAAAGTGGTGGAGTTTGCATGGCCTTAACAGTGTTTGTCTGGCTCTTAAAGTTCAGAATCCCTGATTTAAGCTTTATCCTGTCAGGATAGACTTTGTGTTTAAATGCTTTTAATCTCTCAGCTGAAGAGGTATTCTTATTTGGATTCTATACAGCATGTAACAGATTATGTAGATTTTGGCTGAGGCTGTCCAGGAAATTAAGGCTTCTTAAACTTTTGCTGCTCTGTCTAACTGGCATTAAATCACCTCTACATTTCTGCTGACAAGCCTTTCTTTCTTCTCAAATAGTTTCTTAATTGACTGTCTCTCATTGGCAGGGTGGATGTGGTCCATCTTGCCCTGTATAACCTGGGAGTGCAGAGTAAGAAAAAATACTTTGAACTGGAGGAGATCCTCAGCTTCATCAGCAACAACTGGGATCATTTCCAGCTGGGCAAGGTCACACAGCCAGATAATGCTTTCAGAAAACAGTGCAGGCGCAATACAAGTGTGATAATCTACTTGATCGTTCATATGATTGGTGGTTGTAACTAGTTAAATATGTCAACAGAAAGGATCTTTAAGTGTCAGTGGACAATAGCAACCACCTTTGTATTGTCAAATTGCTCTGCTGTTTGCTATTCTGTCATGTATAGTATGACAAAAACATCACTGCTAATTTAGCCACACTGCTGTTTGCCGGCCTTAACATCTACAACAGAAGCGCTGTGTGACTCATTTGTCTTCATTCAGAAGTGACAGCTCAAGACACCAAGCTAAGGAAACATTTCATATAGCACTGCATCACAGGCTGGGTTTTTCTCTTTACACTCTTTTCTCTTTTTTGTTGTTGTTGTTGTTGTTGTTTTCAACAGCTCACCAATACCCCTCCCTCAGAGAGAGGCCAGCTCATCCTTGATGCTCTTAACAAGTACAAAAGCAAGTAAGACAGATTTTTTTCTGCTTTTCTCTAAAGTGGTCATCTGGCCGGGCAGTGTTAATCTCTTTGGGAACTGCTAATATAATCCAAGGCTTTAAAAACAACTTCTAAAATCCTGACCGGGAATTGCTGAAATAGTGCCATAGCTGCTCCAGGACTAGCTTTGCGTTTACAGCAGAAAGCAGTGTAAATGAACTTTTTAAACTAGGGTTTTGAATCTTCTGTTATGGGATTCACCTGACCTGCCCATTCCTGTTACTACTGATTAGGAATTTACCTAGAATTAAGTGATAAGAATAGTATATAACTTAAAATCAGTTGGCATTTGGCAGTTAGCTGATTGATTTTAAACTTGGCTGGTCTGTTGTGTGATGTACATAATGAACCAACTGAACATGTGCATATTGCATGTAAATGCTGTTTCTATACCTCATAGTGGTTCGTCTGAAAGGCATGGACATCCGTGTTTTATTTCAGTGTGCTCATTTAGCCTGCAGATACTGTTGTGAATGTCAGAAGGGCAACACTATAATGCAGAAGCATTTCTTTTAGGTTTCTTTGTGGAAAGGAGATCAAAAAGAGGAAATGCATCTTTAGGCTGAGGACAAGGGTTCCCCCCAACCCCCCCTCCAAACTGTTTCCAGAGAAGACACCAAAAAGCGAGACCCGCCGGGCCTGCAAAAAAGGAGGCGTGGGGAACAGGTGAGGAGGCTGCCCTGAACTGTGTATTTACTGAACGCACTGCATCCTTCACTTAAGTCCTTGTAGACTTCAGTACATGGTGTTACATTTTGCAGTGTACTTGAGTTATTGATCAATGAGACACTACCTAATATGATTAGTTTTTGTAATGTGTATGAGGTCTTACTGCATAGATGCAATGCACTTGATTTGTATAATTCTTGAATATTTTGGTGTGAAGCTGTCCGAAGACACTCCTGTCATATATAGTAATTATTTCTGACACTTATGTTGTCCAACCCCAGACAATTTACAAGATCAGAAGCCTGTTTATGATCTGCAGTGTTGGCATTGCTTATGAGTAAAACTGGCACTATTGATTGTATTAGTAATCAAGTAATGGTGATACCACAGCCATTTGTGATGAGGAGATCTAGCCAGCATGGGTGACTCTTAGTTAAAGTAATAGAATTCCAGTCTTCCAGGATTGTTAAGTTGTTAATTGACATTGTAATAGCAGAAGTTTGAAAAGATGTGTGACTGGTTTCATGTAACTCCAAGGAGAAAATTGGGAATTTTTTTTAATGGTGTTTTGTCGTAACAGTATCTGGTCTTCCTTAGAGATTTAAGGTTAACTGGATTTAAAATAGTTATCTGGCAGAATGTAAGACACAGAATGCTTCTCTGCTAAATTACAATCAGAAATTCAAGTAACGCAAAGGCTGTAAAACTTGTTTTTTTAAAGTTAAATCGACTATCATCATGCGTTGTTTCTCACTGCATTATCATCCAAATTGCCACCTAATTACTGAGAATAATGTAATTGAGATGTTTTGATTGTTTTTGCTCAACTGATTAGGTTCAGACTCTGATTGGGTTGGTCAGACTCTTCAACTGTGTCTTATTCTTGAGTAAAAGCAGTTCTTGTAAAGAATGAGAGAAGCCAAACAGAAATACATAGCCTGTATGTACCTATAATTGCTGTAAATATAACTAGTCAAGCGAAGAATTTTACCCTTAGCTATTACAGACATGTAAAACTGCGTGCCTGCAGTGGTTTTCATTTAAAATAATCGTACCTATGTGTTTACCCAACACCCTGATGGAGCTGGAGAAATACTACACACACTTACAGCGCTATCGTTTTGATCTGGCTCAGGAACATCCGAAAATTGTTTTACTTATTAGTGTTGCTTTGAAGTGTTGATTGGGATTAAATTGCCAAGGGGGGAGGTAATTATGGCAGGTACCCCCTGCCAGTCGCTCTTCTCTCAGAACCAGTGAGATAAATAGCTCTTCATTGCACCCAACTGTTCTCCTCCCGGCAAATAAATGCTTCACTGAAAAAACAACATTGTTTTTATTTCAAATGTTTTTTTTTTCTGGGTCTCAGCAGTTCAGCATGCCAGCTTGCACTTCTTAGCTCTGTTGCAAAATAAATTGGTTGTCTTTGTGCAGATGCTCAGTGTTGTTATTTCAGTGGGGGGAATTGTAGGTGCGACATGTCATTGTAAAGCCATGTTTTAATGCTGCAAACACTCTTTATATCAAGTGGCCCCCTTCCTTCCTTAATTCAAGACGTTTTGTGGGCCTTGGAGCCTGTATAACTAATAATAATGGCATGTTTTGCGTGTTGGCAGAAAGGCCCAAAAGGAATAATTGGTGGAGAAGCTTATTTATTTGTCGCTATGTTGTATAGTGGTGACTAAGTGAAGTTGTTTTTTGCTTTGGCGTCTTTGTGGTAGCTTTACCCCTGTGGAGAAGCGGAAGAAGAAGAGATCTAAATGGCTGCTCGAGGATGCTATTCCCAACGTAAGCTCTTCACCAGCCTGCTTTTTTCCCTAAGAGACTTACTGCAGAGAACCTTTGCACAAGCTGAAATGTTTGCGGTTGTACTTTTCACTGTGCCGTTCCTCACTGTTGTCTAAAACTGTTCCATACCACTGAAAACTGATCTAAAAATCTAACCCTTTCTTTGGCTTTGTCTTCAATTTCAGGAAGGCAGTATCTTTCTGGCCATAGTTCTGTTCTGTTCTGTTCTCTTCTCTTCTCTTCTCTTCTCTTCTCTTCTCTTCTCTTCTCTTCTCTTCTCTTCTCTTCTCGCCTGTGTGAGTGTATTGACATTTTAAGTCTTACTTGTCTCAAATTTACTTTTAGATGATCTATCTCCTCTCAGCTCTCATCCACACTCTGATGTCCCTTCATACCCTTTCATCCTATTTTCTGGTCTTCTGATCTGCCTAATGCCACATAGACCTCGTGACCCTTTGTTCCATCTCTCAAGCTCTGTTTTACTGGGACTATTCTGGGATTACATTGCACTTTTGTGCATTTAAGTGACAAATTCCTTAGAGAGATCTAGTCTCCACACATTCTTTGCCTTAACAGCAAACCCTCTGACACTCCAAGCTGATAGTACAGAATGGCTAATGGCATGACAAGTGGCCTAAAGCAAGGGTTTCTAAGAGCTCATTGGGGTTGCAGTAATGCTACTGATGCTCATAAGCCATTGTAGGAAGAGCAAAGGTAATTATACCTGAGTGCCAATGATTCAGAGCGGGATAATGGAAATTGTGTTGTCATTTAATGTACGTATGGAACGTTCCCTGCAGAATGAGCTGACATCCACCTGGAGCGCCAATCACCACATGGCTAATATCTTCGACTTCACACTGGATGAGCTGCAGAGCTTGAAAAGGTGAGATGAACCTGTCAGAAACTGGTAGTGAACGGGTCAACGGCCACACTTCTGAAAGAAAAGACCCAGCACAATTAAACGTCATAAGACTAATGGCCCATCATCATGAAAATGATCAAAATACAGAGGCTTTGTCTTTCTTATGGGCATATTAACCCGTGCTTGCCAGATTTCAGTCATTTTTTAACTTGAAACCTCCTTCTCACAAGTTCATGTCAACCAAATTAAACAAATCTTGTACAAACTGAAGTTTTCATGTATCGTTAGGTCTGTAATTATCTAATTGTAAGGGATTAGCAAACACTGAATTCTCTTTTGATTTGTTCTTGTGCAGAGTACTCTTATATATGCATCACTGTTTACATTGGCCACAGCACTAAAACCGCTTACACTTGAAGTGAATAACATTTTGAAGTGAATAATTTTGGGGTTGGATATAATGGGCAGCAGGTGAACAGTCAGTTCTTTAAGGCAGTGTGTTGGAAGCAGGAAAAGGGATAAGTGTGTGGATCTGAATAACTTTTGAGTCCTGAATTAGTGTGAGGGCTGAATTGTGATGGCTAGACAAGTGGGTCAGAGGATCTCCAAATCGGCAGAGGTGTTTTCAGTAAGGAGTGGTTTGTACCTGCCAAAAGCAGCCTAAAGAAGGACAACTGATAAACCAACCTGGGTCATGAGCGCCCAAAGTTCATTGATGTGCGGGGGAAGCGAAGGTTAGACTTTCTGTGAAACTACTGTTGTACAAAATGTTAATGCTGGCTGTGGCAGAAACCTTTGAACATCTGAACACATAGTGCACCACAGCTTGCTGCATAAGGGGTTGCGTGACTGATCAGATTGCCCATGCTAACCCCTGTCCGCTGCCAAAAAACCCCCCCTGCACTTGGCACATCACTGTCAGAACTGCTTTGAGGAAAATGACAATTTCAAGGCATTGACAAAATCCTATATTTCAGCCGATTGAGTATCCGTGGGATGTCCAATTCATTGAGGCCCCACCTTGCAGATTACAGTAATTAAAGGATGTACTGCTAATGTCTTGGTACCAGATAGCACAGCACGCCGGAGGTCTTGTGGAATCCATGCCTCGAAAGGTCAGAGCTGCTTTGGCTGCACGAAGGGGACCTACACAATATTAGACAGGCTGTTTTAAAGTTATGGCTGATTGGTGTATAGTACATTAATATGACACAACATTCAGTCATAGTCTGATGAATCATTTTATGATGTTCACTTCTGATGTATCTGCAGTCATTGTCCATATCATCAGCTTTACTTACCATATACAAGTTTTAGAACACACCAATTTTTCAGTTTTTTGTATTGAAATTCAAGCTGTTCAGTGTCTCATTGTTCATTCTGCAGAAAATTCTTCCCAACTATGTTGCAGAAGTTCTCTTAAGTGTGCGACACTTATGGGTTCCTTTGCTTTCACTCTTCTGTCCAGTTCATCCTAAAGCAGCTAGATGGGGTTTAAGTCTGGAGACTTCTGGCCACTCTATGTTTTCCAGCTTACCGTCTTGTTCTTTTTTCTAAGGTAGTTCTGGCATAGCTTGGACTTATGTTTTGGGTCACTTTCTTGCTGAAGGACGAACCCGACCAACTAGGCACATACCAGAGGGTACAGAATTATTTCCCACTTCTGGGTAACCTTACCATTTTTAAACCTCTCGAAGTTCAGCACTGTCCTTTGTACCATTTAATGCTATTCATTGGACTTGAACTGTTTAAATTTCAGTTTTAAAAAAGCTTGAAACACTGGGGTGTTCTAAAACTTTTGACCGGTAGTGTAGGTCCACTTTGTAGTGTACAGTTAAAGACCTGATTCAGTGATGATCAGAACCAGCAGTGAGCATCATTTGGATGGTTCATTCTCAGCACAGCAGGGAGGAATGAATACTCATCATTGCTGTATTGAGAATGATCCACCACCCAAATATCACTGGCTCATTGATGGTCTTTTGGGTGCCCTGACCATTGATGAATGGGGTAGATGGACTACAGTCTGTAAACTACAAAGTGCACCTATATGTTAAGTGGAGCTGATTAAATGGACAATGAGTGTAGATATAAGGTACCTAATTAATTTGCTAGTCATGTAACTAACTTTCAACAGATCTGATATGCAAACTCATCTTTTTTCCATCCAGTATTGATTGATGTAGCTGCACCAGAGGCTTAGACGTGGAAGACTGCTTCTCTTTGTGTATGCACTTTATAATAATTAAATCTTTTAATAATATAGTTCCAGTTCCACACCTCTGTCTCTCACGCTCTCTTTCTTTCTGTCAACACGTGGCATGCTTAACCTTTTTTGAATTGAATTAAACACCCATTTATTGGCTTCCGAACAATTGCTTTCATTTGCATGTGTTTCCCTTTAGAAAAATCTAAAAGGTTTACTCTGTCTTATTTTTCCCCTCCTCCAACAAAAATCATTTTTATCAAGGCGGCGGCGGGTGAAGTGATTTAATTACACTTCTCAGTAAAGGTTATCGTCTCCCGAGCAGGCCGGAATAATAAGCGTGTGGTAAACACTGCAGGGACAATTGGAGTGCAGCCGCGCTTTCAGACGCAAGAAAGGGAATCTATGAGGGCTTGTTGAAGTGTAGAAAGGAGCTTCAAATAGAGTTTGGTCATTCTTAAAAGGCCATTTCTGGTTCATTCCTAAAGCATTGAGTGCGGTCTTTTGAATCCTGATAAGTTCCATTATACTTCAGAAGTCCAACTGGGAAGTTTATACCAAACGCCTGGCAGCTGAAATGATAAAAGACTGCACTGTACTGTATGAGGACATTGCTTTGGGCTCATAAGTGACTTCTGTGTGAGAAAAATACATACATGACTTAATGGAACTATGACTCGAAACAACTTTTGTATATAGACCCATTTGTACGCTGTATGCAAAGTACGGAAACGTATAAACAGTGAATAATGAAATGATTAAAACAATGAGAGAAAAATATAAGAACAAAACTAATTTAAAAAAACAAAATCAAATATATATATATGTTTTCATAGAAGCTAAACAAAAAGGATTTATTTTAGCCTGGATTTAAAAATTGTATCATTAACTGTAGTTAAAGCCAAGAAAGTGTACAGCAACTGAACTCTCCCTCTCTCTCGATCTGTCTATCTCTTTCTCTATTTCTGTCTCTGTAGCACTAGTTCAGGTCGGACATTCAGTTTGGATCAGGACTCCACAGATGCTGCCAGCACTTCAGGCTCTGCCACCACCAGTGTGTCGTATGACTTCAGGTACACATTTCAAAATGCCTTCTTAATGCAGAAAAAGGCTCGTGAATTTATGGACCGTCTAAGGACTGTATGTTTGCTTATTCATTGCATGATAACTAATCCAGTAATTGTTCAACTTCCCGTCAATCTGTCTTGAAGTTGAGAAAAAGGTTTTGTTGGCATATTGAGTAGAGTAAGAGATGACTGGCTGTTCAGCACAATGAGTCATGCATAGTGCAGTAGCTGCATTCAGATACAGCTTACCTGTGTCATGTATGCCATAAAATCACCATACAGATCTAACAAAATCAAAATAATAATTGATAATCAATTCCTATAGCCAGATATTATTTTAAGATTATGTTAAGATTCTATTTAGTATACTGTGTACTGAAATTAAATAAATGACCTAAATTCTGTAAATTCTGTAGCTTAGCAAAATTTTCCTGAGCCTCAAAGGCTTTCGCTGTGTTTTGTTTACAATTAAGTCTGGCATCACCTCAACTGGGGGCCATTTTTCTGGTCGTTTTTTTTAATCTGACTGACCAGTGTGTTCTACTGAGCTACAGGGACATGGTTTGCTTTTGGGGGAATGCCAAAGTGAATTCATTGACCGTTAAATGGAGGAAGCTCACAAGGTGTCAGATGGTTTGTACCAGACTATAAAAACTATCTATACTTCCAGAAGACCAGTCTGGATGTTCAGTGCCCAGCTGTATAAACTGTTAAATTAGGGGCATATTTCCTTTACCTTAGGAAATTAAATATGTGCTGCGCTTTAAATGGGGTAAATATTTTACTTATGTATAATACATAACATTTAATATAAAGTTCAGTTGTTGTAAATGTGGTTAGTTTGTGGGAAACAGTTTTTTCAGTTAGGTTGTTGTAAAGACATAAAACTGTTGTGTCCAGTACTTTTCACTTCAATTGTTTAATCTCCCCATAAAATTGGTTGTCATTATTGTCCTTTTTCAGCACATTTTACGTTTACTTGGACACAGGCGTACACTCAAGGAAATTAATTTGAGAAACTACTTAGGGAACCTAAGGCCTTTTGTGCGACTCATTCCTTAAGGGCTTGTTTACCTCAAGGGAAAACTTTACCCAAGACGTTTTATGGACAGACCTTTAGGCTACTGCTTTTTTGGCAAGGATTGCAACAGCAAGTATTCAGTGGAACCATATCTTTGGTGATCAAAGAGGAACGAGTAGTGCACTGATTTCCTTATGGATTTAAGAATTCTTTTAGTGACATGACTGAACTCCCACAAGTTTGTGGCTCTTACTTTGCATTCTGAGATGGTGAACATTTGCCCTTAGTGGATTTAAATGTGACCGCTCTGAATGTTTTCATCAATTTTTTATTTTTCTGGGTTGCATACATTTCTTTTTTTTCTAACCTCCTTGACCCTCTGAGCAGCCGCCAGTCACTCTAGGGTGTGAGTCAACCCACACATTGCTGACTGAAACAGAAACTGACCGTGTCTCATTCTTGAGCTTTGACTCAGACTTTTGCTGGTTCTCACTCTGTCCTGTTTTACCATTTCAAACCATTCTTTTTATGATATCAAAGCAGTTTTTTTTTTTTTTAACACTGAGTAGCCCAGTCAAGTCTAACGTTTGGTTTTAACCCTGCTCTGAGGGAGTTATGTCCCATCCTCTTTTGCCTTATAGTCCAGGCCAAAGAATAGTGCTGGATCACAAGAAACTGTCACTGCAGCAACTCACCTGCCACAGCTCAGTCACTACTGCCCTGCAGCCAGGACAGCTTCTGTCGGTCACCTCAGCCGGCGATGGATTAACCAACCCTGACAGCCTGTGGAGAAATATGATGACCGATTATGGATTATTTACTGTGACAGGCTCTGGTAGATCAACAGAACTCCTTTGTGGGTCTCTCTTGACTGAAGACTTTAGACAGCCTGTGAGGAGAGAACTCTAGTTCCCAGCTTGTGTTGAAACTGGCCTGTAGGGATTCTGGCCATAACGCTGTTTTAGTAGCTGAGAGCTATATGAGCATGGTACTGGGCCGCTTTGTACGCATCATCAATTCTGTCCTGTGTGTGTTTGTGTGTGTGTGTGTGTGTGTGTGTGTGTGTGTGTGCACATTCGCGTGCATGTCTGTGTGTGTGTGTTTTAATTCTTTTTATATCTCTCCTTTTTTGTTTCTCTTTGTGTTTTATTTCCTGGGAGAGTTTTGAAATCTGACGTTCCAGGACATTATTGACATTCTGTGATGGAACTTCTTTTGTGCGTCATTTTTTTTCATCTCTGCGTTCCAACGGTGCAATTTATCCTCGATGTCTGAAGCTCATCTAATACCCGGCTGTGACGCTCCACGTCCCCTGGGCCAGTTCAGGATGTAGTCAGTAATCGGTTTCATTCCTTTTTTTTCCCCCCTCACCCAGCCCTGCTGCATTCAATTTGGCCTGCTGTGAGAAACCGAGGGTCTATGCTTACAATATCAGTGTGTGTGTCTGTCTGAAAGAGAAATAGAACAGAAGGGACTTGGGAATGGTCTCTGCTGACAGTTTTATTTATTTTAGGATATATGCTGCTCATTAGCATTCTCTTTCTGCTCAGCGTGTTTATTGAGGATAAGAACATACACTTTGTGTTTGTACATATATCTCTGTGTGTGTGTGTGTGTGTGTGTGTGTGTGTGTGTGTGTGTGTGTGTGTGTGTGTGTGTGTTTTTGTGTGTGTGTGT
>JBBIGA010000016.1:15784135-15799425 GCA_037576975.1 Alestes dentex | reverse complement strand
TACACTTTGTGTTTGTATATATATCTCTGTGTGTGTGTGTGTGTGTGTGTGTGTGTGTGTGTGTGTGTGTATTTTTGTGTGTGTGTGTGTGAGTGAGAGACTGGAAATGCTGGCGTGAATCACTGCAGGCTTGGAATCCCAGGGTCGTCCCCTACTGTGCCTGGTCACAGTGGGATAGATCAAACACACCACTTACATGTATTTGCTTCCCATGCTCCGCTTTCATGTACTAATACTGCAGCGCTCCAGTTCTTGTTTTAGCAGCTCTAATCATTCTCAAACAGCGACTCAGTGCAAGGTTTTAAAGTCCCGCTCTGCTCAATTCCCCCAGAGCGGCGTGAATTGGTGTAGAAACTGGGTTCTTATGCAGATTTGGAAACTCCCAAAAAGATTTACTGAAGAATAAATAAAATAATAGGAAGTCCATCTATGTGACCTTTAAATGGTAAAACACCTACAAATCCAGGCAACTGCTGCGAGCAGAAATGAAATATCTTAGTGGAGTAGAGCTACATCTAGTGACAGATCATGGAATAACTTTAATTTTGGAGGTGAATCTAATGCTTCCTTCTTTAAAATGTCTGGATTACAGATTAAATAGCTGCTTCACAACCTCACCCCATACTCAACTTATTTTCTAAATTTCTGTCATTATAGCTCTGGAATTTCTCTATAAATTAAAATTGAAAACCCAAGAACTCCTCTGTAGTCATTCCACTTAAAGTGCATGACAGATGGTTAGAATTTTCTTCAAACAGAATGTTGCAATGTGGGAAACCTCCAGAAGAGACAGTGGGAACATTAGTTCTGCCATTGCTCAATGGCTTATTAATAGTCTGAAGCCATTGATCAATCCTTGGTCATTAGTAAAAGAGAAAGTACTACTCAATCATTGTTAATTTTATTTAATATGATAATAAATAATCTTAAAAGCCAGTCTAGTTCTCTCACAATGGTCTTTCACAGCACGGGCCATTATCACCTTTAAAGTTACTTGTCAGTCATTAATGATTTAGTAGGGCTGCCAGATTAGTATATTTTTCCCAAATCATCCAGCCCTCTGATATACTGTATCATGTTGTTGTATTCATTTATTGTCATGCCAGCGCAGGTGCTTGGAATGTGCCTTATTGGGCTCAATGCAAATAAAATTCCACAATGTAGCCTACTCCTACATGTGAAATGGGTCTTGAATAAACTTGTAACAGCACTGATCCATTGATCTTCCTTGTGTACAGGAAGAATGTGGGCAGCCGGAAGAGAAAGTTGCCCTCATCCAATTACAGTGTGCTAGCCAGTAAGAGGGAGGTGCTGGAAAGTGAGTTGAGCCCTGTGGGTCTACCTGGGGACGAACCACAGGGTGCCATCGACAGCCACACCTTCGAGAGCCTCAGTGAGGACGACTCGTCCCTCTCTCACCTGAAGTCCTCCATCACCAGCTACTTTGGCGCTGCAGGCCGGCTCACATGCGGCGAGAAATACCAGGTCCTGGCCCGCAGAATCACCCCAGAGGGCAAGGTTCAGTACCTGGTGGAGTGGGAGGGCACCACGCCCTACTAAGGCCCTTACAGGAGGAGAGGAGTACACGGATGAGTTTCAGTACGGTATTCTCTGCTTCCAGTTCTGGAGAGCCATACCACTGCACAGTTCGAGTTCAGTGTTTGCTCTGCTCCATAACTGACTGAGCTCATAAAAGGCTCAGTAATCAGCTGAGCTGAGTTGACCTAGACAGGGATATGTAACTTAACTATAGAAAGGTGTGCTATTCGAAGACTACAGTATGCAAACAAGCCTATTCACAAATCTTTGTTTTTATGTAGTTTTTATGAAGTTTTTATGTGCTTCTCAGATGATTAATGAATAAAGGTAGTCAGGAGATCTTAAGTGTTAAAATGTGGCAAGACTACTTTCTGCTTCATCACAATTTCGTAGAATTATGAACATGCATCGTAACTCCTCTGGTGGTAGGTTTTAGAAGTTATAGGAGACATCCCTAAAGGTAAAAAGAGAACACATCTGAAGGTATCTTAAATGAGATGTCAGGTTAAGTTGGCTTAAGGTCATCTCAGCAATGTGGCGCTATTGAGAAACTGGACTGTGTGCGGTGCTGAGACCCTCCAGGACTGGATCAGAAGAACACTGGTTTAGACAATGACACATCGCCTGAAGGGGTTTCCTCTTTGTTTTATTATTTTTTTCCTACCACACCTCTTAGCATTCACATTACAGAGTTCTAGTTTTCTAAGTTTAGGTTCTATTCTTGCCCTGCGTTGGGCAGTGAAGTTTGTAATAATTCATCGTCACAGTGTCCTGTTGACAGAGCACTATGATCAGCACAGAGCACGGTTGTCTGGTTCAAATGCTTAGCGTATAGTACTTATTATTCACATATTTTTCACGTTTTGGTCATAGACTGGTTTAAGTTTTAAAGTGAAAATGAACTGTACAATGTTATGTTCCTTTCCATTTAAGGTGTTAATGACAAAACAGCTGATGAATGTTCACTTTTATCTGATACATGGTATTTCAACTTATAACAAATTTTAAGCTGTTTCCTGCGCAATGATGGCAGAATAGAGACTCTGCTATCTGGCTACATAAAGGCTTTGAAGAGCCAGAATAATTTTCCAGTATTTTTAAAATGAATGAATTTAATATCTGCTTCATGATTTAGTTAATGATGATGTACAATATTGATATGCTCCTTGTGGACCCTGTTGGTAGATTTGGTGGTTTTGAAGTTGCAGTTAGGCTCAGACGACTACATGTAATGTGGTCATCTCGGAATGATACAGACCGGTTAAAAAGTATCTACAACACTATAAAGATTGATATACTGAGTGCTGTAAGCATCTAGTTTTGCAGAGGTAATGGTACTTTTTTAATGGTAAGTTTTTTTCATACTTTAGATTAGCAGAGAGAAACTTGGGGTGTGTTAGTAGTTTGAAATATGGTTTTAGTCTGCACTTTTGTTCTTTTTTATTCAGTCATAGTTTGCGAACTTGTAGTTGACTGTAACCAAAGCAATGCAAATATTATTGTAAACATTTGTACGATAGTATTTCCAGTTGTGCATGCTTTTCTCCGTCATGACAGATGTAGTACAGAAAGGTTAGGTTTCCAGTGGAGTTCCAGCATACAGCACTTCCAGCATACAGTAGAGCAGGCAGTATGTGTAGTATTGGTCCTGAAGTGCTGCCACACTATGCAGTTCAGAACACCTTATCTAAGTAATTATCTGATCCTTCACGAAAGGACTGGGCGATGTGACCATACGTTATCATCCTCAAGATGGGCTGCAGATTTTCATTCCAAATAAGTACTTGTGTACTTTGATTCCACTTGTTTAATGAGCTCATCTTCAGATTAATCATGCAGACTCCTGCTTTGTTGGAATAAAAACCTGTAGCCAAACCACCCATTTATGGATAAAATAGGACACCCCTGCACACTGTAAAATTCACTGCACAGTGTCTGTTCAGTTGTTAGTCTATAGGCGCTTTTCCATGGGTATACAGGAACCGTGCTGTACCTAAACTTTACTGCGATGGAATCGAGCTTGTAGCACACTTAGATTTTCTATTGTATCTTTTAGCCCAGTAACATTGTTTATGGCCGGTCGTTGTCAAAAAATGTGTCCTTGGAGTGGTACCAGCGGAGAGGTTTTCTGTCAGAGCTGCTTTTGTTATTGTGTTATCTTTTATTATTTATAGTCGTCTTTGAGTTTTTAAGTTTTTCCTCGGCATTATTTAACTGTGGAATGAACAGCTAACCCAGCTAACCTGTTTGTGGTGTCCTGGTACACCTTTACATTTCTCACAGCGTTAAAGATAAATTTGTTATTGTCATAGACAATGACAATATAGATAGTAGTGCTTCAGCCCAAATAGATAGTAGTGCTTCCCAGTTGTTAGTTTGTTTCTCCATTGTGGTTTATTTGTGTGGTCAGTAAAAAGAACCATGGTCTCTTTCCAATGTTGTGATGACAACATTTCGACCAATCAGAAAGCAGTGACGCTGTCAGCTCGGCTGTGGCTTACTTTCGGCTCTGCCATCAAGCAGTCACAGCACAGGTATGAGTCGGGTACAGGTTGCTTTATCTTTAATGGAAAAACAGATTCGGTGCGGTACAGCACGGTTCCTTGTGCCAGTGGAAAAGCGTTTGGTTTAAAATGTGTTGCTGCTGTTTTGCTGGTTCATTTTATGTTTAATATCCTTAAGAAAAAGTAAAAACAAGTATCAGGAAAAATTCTTGCAACATATTATGATATTCTTGTCTTAACGGCCAGGCATTCATGAGCTGATTAGGGGTGTTAAAGCAGAGACAGCTCTTAACTGTGCAGTGCTTCGGTTCTTCAGGACTAAAACTGCCCACCATTGGCAAAATTCTAGGTAGTGTAAATATCCATTTGCAATAGCGAACTGTTCTTGCAGACAAGTCAAACCACTTTTATTGAACTCCTTCAGCATTCTGAGATTTAGAAATGTGTTCCATTATGTGTCATTTCCCAAAGAATATCCTCCTCATAGTTTTTTTTTTTTAGCCATGGCTGCATATTTGAATCCTAAGTGAAGGTGGATTTAGTCTTTCATCTGCCCGAGTTCCAGTTGTCTGGAAAATGTATGTTTAAAGTTCGATATCTCTGTATCATATTAGTATGCTGAATTTATTGGACATTATTAGTTTTTACAGTGTTAAAAAGATGAAATATACGTTTATTATTTACATGTATATAATTGGAGAAATGTTTAGCCCCCTTTCTCGTATTGCACTATTAACACGTTTTCTCAGCTATGCAAGCTATTATTGGTTAATTGATTTGTCATATATTTTATAATTGATTAGAAGGAAAAAAACTTTTTTATACAAAGCACTTACTCGTGCCACTTGTTGATATATAAAATGGTATATTAAAAATATTTCCCCCAACTGCAAACATTTATGCAAATTCATACAAATCCCAGTACCATAGTTAATGCGTAACTCCAGTTTTAGCATTGTAGATCATCATGTTGAAGTAGCGGTTTGTAGTTAAGCTGCTGATTCAGAAGTTCTTTTCAAATCGTGTGGTTATTACATTAAAGCTCAAGTCGGGAGCTGCTGACATGACACACCAAACACTTTCACCAAATAGCCCAATGAGAGTGTTTCTTTGAGCTGCTCAAATTAATAGCAGATTGAAGGCAGGGTTGGTTTTAGTGCCACTTTCTCTTGTCTTCTTTCCATTGGGAGAAAACTATGAATGTTTTAGTCCTACAGAGAAGCTCCACCATGCACAATACAAACGATCTCCTCCCAGACCATCCTGACGGGGCTTAAAGTGAACTGAGATAACCACGAAAGTGTTTCGTACAACAGTGTTATGATGTAACATGCTTTAAGCTGTACAGAAGGAACTTGTAGGTCTTTTTTGCCATTATTCATCATGTATGTTAGATATGTTAACATAGGTTTTGCAATATGTAAAATGGTGTGTCACTCATGAACAATTCACTTGAGTTTTAAACAATAAAAAGCATTTTGTCAGAAAGTGATGCTTACTTTTCTTTCCTTTTCTATTTTCCAGAAGTTTACTCATAATCTTTGTACATTTTATCCCTTTGGGGAAAAAAAAAACATTTCTGTCAAACATTTTAAACATGGTGGTTTGTTTCCCCTTTGCTTAGTCCATGTTGTGAATTATGTTCCACTATAATTACTAAAACTGGAGTCATTTGCAGGAAGGCCCTTGGCCTGTAGAAGATTATTCTCTGCCATGGCTCAGAAATGTGAAAATTCTGCCGACTGTGAACGCACTGAACAACACGAGACAGTAGAGGACGCCAGAGCAACAGTAGTTACTAGGGCTCGACTGAAGCAGCATTTATGTACATTATATGGACAAGAGTATGGGAGACCTATTTTTCAGGGTTCGGGCTAGGACCCGTCCACTGAAGGGCGATCTTAACGCTTCAGCATACCAATACAAATAGACATGAACCTGTATTCAGTGCCTTATTATTTTTACCATCAGATTTTGAGCATTAATATTCTCCAAACACTGTATCAGTGTCCAGAATCTGCAGTAGAGATCCTATGCCAAATGAAGCCTGACAGATATAGAATAAAAACAAAAGAAAACAATAGTTTATGAAAGTAGTTAATGTGGTGCATCATTTCTCGTGTATTTCTTTAAACAGACGAGCAACTGGAGACTAGTTTGGGAGCCTATAGTCCTTTGATCTCGACACAAACTTACTTTTATAGAATATAAGAGGAGACAATAGGTAAGAAATGATTAATAAGTGACAGTAGCTCATTCTTCTGCAACACGGAGGCCATGGCTGCTCTCCAATCCTTTAATCTCATCAAGGTGTTAACGGACGGTAGCTCACTGTTAATCCTCCACACGGGTCATTTTTTTCTGCTCACAAGACTGACAGAAGAGTTTCGCTGCCTAGTACCTAGGTGTGGTACTGGGTGTGGTTCTAGGTGTGGTTCAGGGTATCGCCAGCAGTGAGATGGGTGTGTTTGTGTTAAGTTGTTAGTCCAGACAGAAGAGCTCCACCTTGGAGATGTCAAGACCGGTCCCCGCCCGTTGTCAGCTCCAGGGCTGGATGGGGGTGACAGGTAAGTCCTCCACTCTCCCCTGTTTTCTCCCTCTTCTCAGTCAGAGAAAGCCTGTCTAAATCCTCCTAATCACCCCGTGGACTTCATTTAGACAGTGTGCTTCCAAGCCACGGTTTCCTGGTCCACGCAGTATGAGTGTTTACACTCTATGGACAAAAGTATTGGGACGCCCGCCCATTCCACCAACGGAGACTTTAACACACAACTACATCCATAAACTATTGTTTTCTTTTATTTGTACTCTTTAACTGTTAGAGAGTCCTAAGTACTTCACTTAAACAGACCTAAGACAGGTTTCATTTGGCATGAATGGTAACTGTCACTGTCAAGTTACAGATTTTGGACACCGAGAGACAGTGTCTGAGTGTTTCTGTTGGAATTTGTGCCCTTTCATTCTGTAGAGCATTTATGAGGTCAGGCACTGATTTTAGACGGCAAACCCTGGCTCGCAGTCTCTGTTCCAGATCACCTCAAAAGTGTTGGACGGAGGTCAGGACTCTGTGCGGGCCAGTCAAGTTCTTCCATACTGAACTCGTCTGACCATGTCTTTATGGACCTTGCTTTGTGCACTGGGCCACAGTCATACTAGACTAGAAGCATGATGTTGTCAAAAATGTCTTTGTAAATTGAAACATTAATATTGTCCTTCACTGGAAGTAAGGGACCTAGCCTAAACCCCAGAAAACAGGTGTGCCCCAATACTTTTGTCCATGTGGTGTTTAGTCTACAGTGTATTTAGTTTTCAGGTAAATGTATAAAACAAAATTTACTATGCTCTCTCTGTGCAGTTTCCCAGCTCTAAAGTAAATAAGCTGTGACAATGACGACATTTTAAATGGACCTGTAGACTATTTTAATGTAACTGTATAACACCGAGGATTAAGATATAGAATGAGCTGGAATGTGAAAGTGATGACAACTGAAGACAGCACTGGTATCAGACTTTATGGATTCTTCGCAGATATGAAAGGCTCATCACTCCACTGGATATCTTGTGGTCAGCCATTGACCGAGCCCTTTGGATGGCGGATAAAGTTCTGCCTGCTGACTGAGTGTGAGCTGGTTCTGCTGGACAAAGCACAGGTGGGTTCTGCAGGGTGCTGAAGAGCATGGTGGGGTCTCCCCCAGTCAGAGCCTTAGTGACAGGTAATACAACAAAGATGGTTATTGTATTCTTTGGAGCTGTGGCCCCCAGTAGGCCGTGGTTGTACTTTTAGGCAATGTCACACGACATTGTTACAATGTACATGGGGTCCTCGGGTTACAACAGTCTCGACATACAATGTTTTCAGTTTACGGCGCTCACTCCCACACGCACTCCCACTCGGTTTACACTGTTAGCCTCGTACCTACGGACTACGTGGGCGGACTAGTTTGCTTGCACTTGGTGGAAGAATACACAGTACCACGGCGCAAGAATGAGGGAGTTTTCCTTGTCCTTTTTCTGTTGCGTAGTTGTGTTTTTATGATTTTACAATTGTGTTAGGATAGGTAAGTGACTTAGACTAGGATGTGTTTCAACTAACACCACAATTCGAGTTACATCACTGTTGAAGGAACGGATCTGTGTCGGAACTCGAAGACCCCCTGTAGAGACATTTCACCAAACATCCTTTAAACAAAAACATTTTTAAGACATACAGTGAAACCACAACCTTAAAACCACTGACTGGTGAAGTGAATAACATGAATTATCTTGTTGTAATGAAACTAGTCAAGGGGTGGGATATATTAAGCAGCAAGTAAATAGTCAGTTCTTGAAGTGGATGTGCCGGAAGCATTAAAAAAACTGGAAAGCATAAGGATCTGAGTGACTTTGACAGGGGATAGACTGTGATCTCCAGACGACTGGATCAGAGCAGGTCTTGTGGAATGTTTCTGGTATATGCAGTGATCAGTACCTACCAAACGTGGTCCAAAGAAGGTAAACCGTGAACCAGTGACGGGGTCATGGGAGCCCAAAGCTCACTGAGAGTGTGGAGAGTGAGGGCTAGTCTTGCTGATCCCACAGATGTTACTGCAGCACAGATTGCTGAAAAAGCTGGCTAGGATAGGAAAGTGTCAGAACACGCAGTGCTTGCTGTATATGGAGACAGTAATTTGCTAACTGGTCGGAGTGCCCATGCTCACCCTGTCCACAGCCAAAAGGGAATTCATGGGAATGTGAACATCAGAACTGGACCATGGAGCTGTGGAAGAAGGTGGCCTGGTCTGATGACTCATGTTTTCTTTTACATCATGTGGACGGCCGGGTGGATGTGTGTTGCTTGCCTGGGATGACACCAGGATGCACTATGGGAAGAAGGTGAGGCAGTGTGATGGTCTGGGCAGTGCTCTGCTGGGAAACCTTGTGTCCTGGCGTTCATGTGGATATTACTTTGACCTGTACCACCTACCTAAACATTGTTGCAGACTGAGTACATCTGATGCAGAATACTTGGGATGTGATGGACAAACTAGTGTGGTCCGTGAAATCTCTCAACTTACAGGACATTTAAAGGATCAACTTAAAGGATCTGCTAGGAATATCTTCAGAAATCTTCTGAGGTCATGCCTCCATGGGTCAGAGCTGTTTTGACAACACAACACCTGCACAATATTAGGCAGGAGGTTTTAATGCTATGGCTGATTGGTGTGCAAAGCATTTGCATGAAATTCAGTGCTACGTTGTTTATTTTGTTATTTATTTGCAGTTTAAACAGTTAAAACTAATGGTGGGCCATGGGACATTTGTGGTTAGATGCGTGAGCCACTAATTGTAAAAGGTTAAAAACTCCTGTTTTTAGATAAAACACTCGTTGTTTTTGTTGTATTATTGTGGTACTTGCATTTTCCTGACTGGGGTCTTATATTATACAGTCACTCCAGCAGAAAGTTAGGTGCATGTTCTGTCTTTTAAGTCTGTCTATCTATGATTAGCTGATTGATAATTAATACAGACATATATGGCAAATAAAGGTACATTAGTGTACATCATACAATTAGTTTTCTGTTTGATAAGTAGTGTAACCTTGTCACAACCATGTGTTGCAGCTGTCCGGTGCAGCAGCAGGGCTGAAGCAAATCCGTTTCAGTCTGAGCTTTTCCACAAGTCAACAAAAAGTGTTGTTTTGTTATCAGGAAGTGTGTTTGTGTGTACTTTGCGCAATCTTAAGCTAAGTGTCTAGGCTGACCTCACCCCCCCAAACTGTCCCCAGATCAGTCCGCTGCTGCTCCGGGAGAGGCGAGCCGAGTCGTGTACTGTGTGGCTCCTGAGACACAGCAGCAGCCTGCCGAGGAGACAGCAGCTCCATAAGGACCAGAGCACCCAGACCACACATAACCGTGAGTGCAATAGCGAAACGAGTCCATAAATCAATGAATGAAGAAACGACGAGGTTGTTAAATTCATATAGCACTTTGACAGCCATCCAAAGAGCTTTGTGTGTAATGCTGTCTGACCTCAGCGTCTCTGGTGCGTGCACTTACCTGAATATAGGTCATCTAATAGCTGCCCCTTTTGTGAAGAACAGTATCTGATGCACAATTTATGGAGTGGTCCAGCATAAATGAAAATTTGCAGATTCTGCAGGACTGGAATTGATGTAAGGTGATGGATTAGCTGATTATATAGAAGCTGGTTTTATTTACCGTAAACGTGTAAAAAAAAAACTTCTGATTGGTTGCCTTGTGCTGTATTCAAAAAGTTGTTTAAGCTGAAACGCTTCTGTAAACTTAATTAAAAATGGTGTGGAACTAAGCTGCTGTAGGCAAAATAGAAATATGTATGTCGAATACAAAGGTTTTTGTGACATCACAAAAACAACTCAGTTATATGGACTGGAAAGTGAAGAGTTTGCTAAAGCAAGAAAACTCAGTTTTCATTTGTTCATAACAGCCCCCTTAACCCCGTTTCGTTGGCTTTACCTGGTGTGATTTCGCACTGTGTTAATTAGTCATCATCACATGGCCCACAAAATCACACCTCAGGCGAGAGCTGGAAGTGCTTTATCAGTAGCAGCAGCACTTTCTAAAGCCCACAGTGTAGCCTGAACATTATGCTGATTAGTATGTGGTTAACAATACAGGTTAAACTACCATCAAATTAGAGCTGAACTTTTCTACTTTATTTTCATAGTCATTTATGTGTTTAACAAATGAAATACTGATCATTTCTCTGTGCCGGGTGGAACGGCACGCCTAGGCTTTGTGTTGCGTTAACATACATCCAATTCTGTTTTTTTGTCACACACTGTAAACAGAAAGGTCAGAATACCTTTATGGCAAACGTCATCATGTCAGTTTCTTGTTATATTCACAACAATATTATCTTGCATTTTAATTCATTGTGGTTGTGATGTCACAGCCATGATTACATTTACACTGATGATTCTGAGACTTAGAGTCTGCTTTGTGCATTTGAGCCTGATTTGATTTTCAAATGAGCTACAGTGCAGTGCCATTTACAAGAGAGATCATTTACATACAGTCATATGCAAAAGTTCAGGTCCCTATATTTGAATTACATGTTTTGTGGATTTTGTGAGTATAAATAACTACATAGGCTCCTGAGTGGCGCAACTGTCTAAGCACTGGCCCTATCATCAGGAGGTCACGAGTTCGATCCCTGGTGGTGCTGCAGCCATCCAAGACAGGAGTTGGCTTCACTCTCTCTGGTTGGTAGGATGGCCTTCCCTCTTCCCTGATCACTCAAAGCAGGTCATCATGCTAGCTTACACAACAGAGTCGGCAATCAGGGCTAAGCGTGTTACACTGTCTGAACTTCTGGAAAAGTTGTGGCACGTTTTAGATTTTAGCTCTAAAAATGCTGAGCTTGTTTCCTCTAAAGGAACTTCTCTTTTTCTTAGAAAATAAACCAAAAATGTAATTTGGAGTGTAGCAGTCTGTTTCATTCTAAGGGATAATGAGAGGCTGGAGGAAGGTCTTGTAAAAAAATAAAATGGCTGTTTTGGTCCATAAAACCACATGAACGTTAAAATGTAAAATATCGACCCTTTAAAAGACTGATACATACTAAACCGATGTGTGCTGAGAGAGGGGAGAATATTCTGAGGCTCTAGTCGGAGTCAGCTGGGCTACAGTGATGGGTTCCCTCTGTCTAGATCCGCCCGAGGCAGAGCACTGAGCAGTAATCTGCAGTGGGTGGCATAATTACACTGCCGTTATAGGACGCCTTTTGTTCGGAAATGGCTAATGATGCCTCTGCCTACAGTGTGGCTCTGGCTGTGGACTGGCCACTTCACTCTGAAATGTCTCCTTTGTGAGCAGCCTGAAAAGCATGGCCTTTACACACTCCATCATTATTTGGCACAACGCGGAACTTCAAGTTCAAGCTGCAGATGAAAATGGATTAGTGCCTGCATGTGCCATGTTAGTTCAGTGAGCTGAGAGGAGATTATGAATGAGTGGGACTGATGATTCAGGCTGCACTGGATTATTGCAATTAATTTATTTTAACTTGTAGTGTTATGGTTTTGAATCTCCCAGTAGTCGTCCCGTGCATTGTTAATTATTATCTAATTCAGCAATAGAATTGGAAGTGAAATTTGGTCCTTTTAGACACAAAATATAGAATTTTGCTATACTGAATGTAAGTGTCGTCACATGATGGATAGAATATGATATGAAGTATTTAGCCACAATAACAGTATGTGAAGCCTGTTGGTTTTGGTTGTAGTGGATTGATATGTGTGTGTATGAGTGTGCGTGTGTGTATATGTGTGTGTGTGCACTGCCTGCAGCTCAGTGTTCTGTTAATCCTTTGGTCAGACAATAGCAGGCTGTTGCTGAGTCAGGGCATGTTCGTGTGCAGTCCAGTATGTGCCATTTTCTGTGGCTCCGAGGGACATCAGGTTCAGTTCATCTTCAAATAACCAGATTTTCATTAAAAAAAGCAGCTTTAATCGTGTTCATCTTTAATCTTATTTTATCACAGATCACATTCCTTAAATTGCTTCAACTGGATATCATGCTATATTAGATATTACACTAGCTAGCTGGTATACCTGGTACACAAACGACAGACTACACAGCCATTTCAAAATGTGTTGCTTTTTATTTTATAATTCACAGCATGTAGCAACACAACACCCCAGAGACTCGAGAATCAACTCACACTCGCATTCAGAGACACAAGAGTTGACTCAGACTTGGACCCCAGAGATTCAAGACGAGAGTCCCAGCAAGAGACATGAAGCTCTTTCCAAAATCCAAAGACTCAAGACTCAGAGACCCAGACACTCAGAGACTTCGAGTTTGACTCGCACTGAAATCTGAAAACTCAAGACTTGCACACACAGACTTGAGATTCGACTTCCACTCAGAGACTCAAGACTTGCACTTGCACTCACACTTGAGACTCAACCTGTACCCAAAGACTCGAGACTTGATTAGCACCCAGAAACTCAAGACTCACATTCACACCTAGAGATTTGAGGCTTGACTCGCGCCCAGACACTCGAGAGTCAACTCGCGCTTGGGGACTCAAGACTTGCACTCACATCCAGACTTGAGACTCAACTTGCACCTGGAGACTCGAGGCCTGACTTTCTCCAAGAGACTTGAGAATTGACTTTCACCAAGATGCTCAAGACTCACATCCATGGACTCGAGAATCCCAGTCCCACCCAGAGACTTGAGACTCAACTCACACCTAAAGACTTAAGACTCAACTTGCACCCAGACACACTCAAACTTAGAGACTCGAGTCTCACACTCACAGTCTCACATTTGTACTCAGTTACTTGTGCTCACACCCAGAGACTTGACTTGACCTTGCATAAATCATCTGGTGACCATCTCTGGTGTGGTTTCAGCTGAAAGTTTTGAATATGTACTTTAAACTGAGAAATGATGACTGAAATTTCTTCATTCAAATGTGAACATCAAGGCGGTAATTGCCAAAGTAATAAAAGTCAAAAGTGTGTTGGCCAGACCTCCAGTTTGGATGCACAGATGCACAAAATGACCCTTTGCCTGGCTCAAATTGATATTAAATAGTGCAATTAGTTGTCTCTCCCACATAACAGTGTCACTCCTGCACTGATCCTGCTTCCCAGTGTCATGATTACAAAAGTTTGTTTTTGATATAGTGAGAATATTGAATTGTGAATTGAATCAAATTGTGGACTGATTGCATCGTTTTGCACCTATCCCTGCTTGTGTGATGCACACACTCTTTACCTCATTTGCCTCATTTCCTTTACCTCTATGCCAAACCGCACGATAAGCTCTCCACGTTTCAGACACAGTGTTTTTGTTCAGATTAAAGTTGAGTTGTCAAAAGTTTGGGCAGGATCTGGCTGAGGATAAGGGCTTGTGGTTGGGCTTTAAAGGTTAAGGTTAAGCGCTCAACATAGGAAAGTGATCTGCCCTTTCTAATAGTCGCTCTCAGGCTGAGTTTAATGCTGTCAGACAGTAGAGAGCTCAGGAGGTTTTGTTTTCTCTCGCTGGAAACGTTTACCGCCAGACCAATTTTGTGGCTCTTTGTAATGATTGGATGTGCGTATGGGTCAGAGTAAACTAAGAAATAGCACTGCTTCTGAACGGATGTGGAGCGGCAAAGCTGTCAGGAAGAGAGAGAGAGCTTTAACCCTTAGCTGAGTTATTGCTGTACCATATTTAAAAAATATGACAAACTATGTGGACGCCTGACCATCATACCTGTATGAATTTGCTGGCCGTTACATTCCCAAACCGTTAGTATTAAGAAGGAGTTTTCTGGTCACGGTGTGCTTTACACCGCTCCCACCGACGCATGGCATTGCGCATATTGATCTTAGGTAGCTGCTTAGACCATATTTCACAAAGTTGTTGGATAGTTCTCGTGCTGTTGTTTCCTCCAGTGGTAGTTTGGAACTCCATAATGAATAATGCAACAGAGTATAGACTGTTTTATGCTCTGTGTTCTTCAGCACTCAGGGACCTGGCTCTGTTTGTGTGCATATTCCGTTGCTTTGCGGCTGAGCTGTTATTGCTGCTAGATGCTTCAATTTTCCAGTGAAAGCACTTATAGTTGACCGGGGCAGATTTTATAAACAGTCATCTTATGACACCGCCACTTTAAAAGTCACTGAGCTTTTCAGTACAGCTCATTGACTCTGCGCTTGATTTGATGCACCTGTTAGCAGTGGATGTGACTGAAACACCTGAACTCAATATTTAGAAATCATTATTATATATTTATTTTTATATTAATTATTAAACCATTCGTTTCCTATCGCTTGCACGTATGCATTTCTAAAGGTTCAAATGAGGCAAGAAAGGTCAGAGAGGGTGACAGTGAGAGTGATGGGAAGGAGGGAGGGAGGAAAGGAGAGATGGTAAGTGAAAAAAGAGAAAAACAACAGGGAGGGAGATGAAGATGGGAGGTGGAGTAAAAAATGTAAGGGAGGATGAGAGAGAGAGTGTGAAACAGCATTAGAGTGAGTGAGGAAAAATGGAAAGAGAGGTAGAGTGAGAGGGAAAGAAACAGAACAAGAGGAAAAAAAGAAGAATAGGAGAGAGAGAGAGAGAATAGGTGAGGATGAGAGAGAGAACTTTAGAGTGAGAGATGATTTAGAGTGAGTGCGACAGAGAATTGTTTTCTGGGTGAGAAAAAATCCTGCACTGTGTCTTTAAGAGTGTGTGTGTGTGTGTGTGTGAGTGTGTGTGTGTGAGAGTGTGAGTGAGAGAGAGAGAG
>JBBIGA010000016.1:15772277-15782327 GCA_037576975.1 Alestes dentex | reverse complement strand
TATATTTATAAATATATCTAAGTTTACAAATACTTAAAAATAAAATATTATAAAATACTATAGCGGGACACATAGGGAGCCAATAACAATACACTACAATACACTACTGTATACAGAACAGATACGAACAGATATGTAGATATGTTTGGGTAAATATATACATATACATATATATATATATATATATATATATATATATTTTTTTTTTTTTTTTTTTTACCCAAACATATCTACATATCTGTACATACACAAACATACGCATTTCCGTTGTTATGGCAGAAAGAGGACAGTACAAAAGTAAGAGCAACAAAAAACAATAGAATAACGCTATACACAATGGTATAGAATAATAGACTTGTTTCTGACACTGGGTGACAGACTGATGTTTATTAAAACAATGGACCAAATTATGGGCAGAACTGAGGGTTCAGGATGCTGCTACTGCTGGTTATGGAGCACACTTTTATCCATGTTATAATATAGCAGTATGTCATGCTCTTCCTCTAAATGTGTTTTTAGGCTTTAGTCTCTTCTTCCTTTGTCAGGTGTTCGGTGTGTAATGGCACAGGTGTTCAATGACGCTGAGTGCGCTGTTTAAAGCTTGGTAAAGCTGTTGAAATCAAATGCAACTGGGTTTTTTCATCTGCTTGCTTCAGAAATGGCGCAAGAGGCTGCCTGCACGTCGACACGCGCATTGAAAAAAAAAGAGATTTTGGTTGAATGAATATTTAATGAAATGTGCTCTCTTTTTTGCCCGTGCGAGAGCTAGAGATGTGTTGGCATTTAGTTCTCCTCTGAGAGACGACTCTGTGAACTGGGGTGAGTGCAGGAGCTGTCTCTCAGTCGTACAGAGAATGCACAGAAAGCGAGAGCGGTTTTATCAATACGAAGCCTAAACGTTTGCCGGGAACACTTTCTGGTTTTGTCTGCATGATAGGGTGCCGCATAGACCGCTGAAAATGTGCCAATGATGAGATGTTGAAAGCGACTTATTTTGCTGAATCTCCACAGAGGATTATAGGCCCAGACATGGGGCTTCATCTTGACGATCTGAGACGAGACCATAATCCTGATGACATATCAAGATGAGCATAATCTGCTTTAATGTAATATTAAAGTACATACATTGCTTACTTCCTCAGCCCATCTCTTGATGTTTTCTGTTTGCCTCTGGGTGCTTAACGTCCCTTGAGTTGATCAAGGCAGGAAGTGACAGCTGCTCCAGTGTGAAAATCCAATGGAGACATCTTGTGCCATAATACTCTTTGCTATTTTCAATTCAATTCAATTGAGTTTATTTATATGGAACATCTAACGAGAGACACTTTCCCACAGCACCCTTTTAGACATATGGGTGCAGCCCCTAAAGATTGATATAGTCCAACAGTGGCAAGAAAAACCAAAGTGGGCAGGCCTGTCATCTGAGTGGTTATATGGACAAAACAGAGGGCAGTAATGTCCAGCCATGCAAGACCTGTGGTCACTGGTCCACCTAAAACATCTGAACCCTTAGAACTCAGAGTGTATTTAGTAGAATCTCATTTTAGCAAAATAAAAATGGTCTAAAAATTCTAAAAAAAAAAAAAAAGGTCTATAAATGGTTTGCTCTCCTACAAGCTCACTGTTTGCTGCTCTTTTGCGCAGCATACCACCACTTGGCCGCTCTCCGGGCCCCCCTTCGCAGGTTTTTCCTACCCACTTGCGGGCAAAAACTATGCTGGAAGTTCCCCTGGGTTCGAAGACCTTGTGTTTTTTTCTGTTTGTTTCTAAGACTGAAATAAAAGATGATTGGACATTTTTTGTTCTTCATGGGCATAGGCGTGTGACGGCATTTTAAAAACCCCAGTAGCGGTTGTTAATATTGCATGGTTTTACATTATAATAACTTTGGTTCTACGCAATACCCGGAACAATAGAAAAGTTCAGCATGACATCCGACACCTTGAGCATCAACACAAACTGGGGGAACTTCCATGTAAGAAGTTGTTTTGCCGTATGATGACAATTTACCACTTGTTGCGCTGGCGGCACAGATCCATGCTGCTCGTGTTCTAAGGGTTAAGTGAATTATGGTCTAAGGTTTTCTCTTTTACCGTAAGTGAGCTGCGTACAGTCTCTTTAGAGAAATGTTTCTGTGGAAAGTGAAGAAAAATCCATAATTATTGATTGAGTTTTAGACACCATACTCCTTATAAAATGATAAAAGATGCCACAAAGAGTTCTTTGAGAGATGCCATGAAAGAAGCTTTGGAGTTTCCTGAATGTGAAGAACCTTATAAAGAAAAATAAAGAGCCTTCATGTCACGTAAAGGTTATTTACCAGTATAAGGTCTGTTCCAAGACCCTTTACATTATGTGGAGGTTCTTTAAACGTCACACTCATACATCTCATTTCCGAAAATGACTCTTCAAAGAACTTTCCATTAAAAGGAACCAAAAGTGTGTCTTCTGTGGCATCATACAAATAATCCTTTCTGGCACCTTTTTAAAGTTTTAATACTTTTGGTATTGACAGCTGCAAAATACAAAAAAAAACAAAAAACAGGACAAGACTTCCCATAATACAGTTGTTGTGTGGAGTGTTTAAGGTTCAACAAATGAATTTGAAGGAATAGTACGGTAAAAATCTCATTTACACAAATTTACACTTATCCCAGTATTGTGGACAGGCACTTCAGAAAAACCCTGGGATGGAGAGCACTGATCTTGGTTCAGATTCTTCTGTGTTTATGATTTTTTGTTTGCTTGTTTGTTTACAGAAACTGATTCCAGAGCTCTCTTACTATTGAGACAGTTGTGAAAACAGACTGTGCTGCCCTGTTGTCTAAAAAGGCCCTTTGGCTACAAATGAATGTTTTATTCCTTTTTTGAAGGTTCTTAGTAAGTCCTAGTGTGTCCTAAATCACATCCATAAGTCTGTACCACCTTAATGAAGTGCTGGATGTGGTTTGAGCAGTTTGAGAGAAGCTTTGGGATTTATGGAAATGATTTTAATCTTTATTGACTTATTTTGTTTGTTAGCAACATTAGCCTTGCAACTCCAGTGCCAAACGAAAGGAGCCAAATACAGAGTCCAAACATGTGTTGGCTGATACACTGCAGTAAGTGGAAAATTGAGTAAATTAGAGTTTTTGCCAAACTATTCTTTTAACAAAGGCACTGAAACAGAGTCCAGATGCCTGAGATCAGACAGTGACAGAAGAAGTGTGAGAAAAAAAATCAGTGGGCTACTTGAATTTGATTGAATGTGACATACAGATAATAACGAATAATATAAGCGAACATGGTTCAAAAATCAGTCTCATATAGTATCATAACAGCGCATTGAGCTGTTTGAGTGAAATGGTTCACAATTCAGTGGTTCTTCTCAAAGATGGAGAAAATGTTCTACATGGTTCTTCAGCCAGCCTCATAAAATTGTTCCAAAAAGGGTCCCACTGTTGTCACAACTTCAGGAAGATGTTTTGGACTATATAGAACCCTTTTGGCTAAGACTGTAGCCAGGGAGTGCCAACTGAGTCCAGAAATGGCTTAGATTTTCCCTGCATTCGCCCTGCGGTCAGGAAGTTGTGGGTTCGATTCCCTCTGAGGTACCCTGAGCAAAGTACCATCCCCACACACTGCCCCTGAGTGCTGTGTTCGTGGCTGCCTGCTGCTTCACTTGGTGAATGGGTTAAATGCAGAGGAAGAATTTCATGCTGTTCACACTGTGTGCTGTGGTGTGTTCACGTATGACAGAATTGTCGCTTTCACTTCACTTTCACTTCATTAGCATATAAGGGAGGTGATGATTTCTGTGCAGTCTCAGAGTAATGTGGACAGACAAAGAAAGAAATGTGCTTTCAAAACAAAAGCTAACCAGAACAGAAAGCTGTACACAACTTTGGTCCAGACTTTCAGGTGTAAAAACAACCTCAGAGGAGCTCAAAAGTGGTCTAGCAGGTCTGGAGAGCAGGTGGATCCAAAGCAGAAGCACCGTCTCGGGATCATGTTAATCTATCAGCCTGTAGTGCAGCCTATAATTATGAAACATTGCCTAACCTCTTATGAGTGGCTGCATCAACTCTGGTCTTCGCAAGTGTGGGATGAGGTCGACCTGCTCTGTCACTGTGTTCTTTTCAAGCCAGTTTTTGGATATCTTGGAGATGTTATAACTCTTACAGAAAGTGCTGATTCACTAATGACCTTTCAGAATCTAAAAAAGCACCTACACCGTCAGAAAAGCGGCAATGAAAATGTTTTTCATTCAAAAGCATTTAGAGGTTTCCTCAAACTCAGATTTAACTTGTTGAGCTTGGTTTAGGACCTAGGCCCCTAATTTATGACTGCTTTGTGGAAAACAGCCGTGTAGCAGTGAAGGTTTGTTCATTTTTATAGCTCACAGTAAGTCGTACTATGTCCTAAACCACATCCACAAGTCTGCTCCAACCTAACAGACTGTTTTGTTAATGTGTTTTTGGGCTGTTTGAGTGACTATTGAGTTCTGTTGTTCATTAGTAGCATAAACCTCATACCTTGAGTTCTAAACTGAAGGAACACCTTTTAGATGCTGAAAATGTCTCATCCAGTTGACTACATCAGTGGAAAAAATGAGTCAATTAAATTTTTCTCTGAACTACGTTGACATATTAGTTCAATCCAGGAATGTGTGGGATAGTTGTTAATTAGATGTAGGTGTGTTCAGTGACTCCCACTAACAGTTTAAAGGTCAGGAATGCATACACCCCTCTGTCTGAAAATGTGTCATATCTGCATTTGTATAGTTTGAATGAATGAACTGGAGATTTATGGGACACGGTGGCAAACAATGCTGCTTTTATATTGGACCCACAATAGAGCTCTACACTGCAGAAAGACAACACAGATATTTCAGGTCTGTTTAGTAACAAAGTCTATATATGCTGTGTCTAAACCCTGTTTGGTTTTGAAACATACCAGATCTACACAGAATTGTATGTGTGAATCAGTGGCGGCAGCCTGGTCTGGTTGCCACTTGCCGCACAGCATTATTTTGTTCACTTCTGCTGTGTCTGATCTCACTTTGTTTGAAATATTGACCCTGGGCACTTTACTGTGCGCAGTCACCTCATCTCCTGGAGGATAAAACAGGATCGCGCTGGAGTCCTGTGTGCATTAGCTCAATAATACCTGTCTTCTACAGACACAGGAGGAAACTGTATGTGTGCACTGGAGGTTGAATTGGGGCGAGGTGCACAAGAATTTTGGAGAATGCATCTTTTTTATAGAGATTAATAGACTTTAGATGAAGTAATTCTAGCCTAATAAGCCACGCTATAGCATTAAAATGTTTTATTACTCAAGTCTTAAATGAAACAACAAATTATAAAATGTGCCCTGTCTTTCGCACAGGCCACTTTTTCAAAATGTTAAATTCAGCAAATAGGCACAATGGCCTAAACAAACCAGAAACATGCAAGAGGTCAACTGAAGATGGGAGAATGAAGGTGGACCGACCCCGGTACATGAAACAAAGGCACTTAAATACTAAACAGAAGTAAACCAAGAACAAACTAAAACACGTCAAAACAAGACACGTCAAAATAAGAGTTCCCTTAAACAAAACAGAAAGAGCGGCTTCTAGCGGCCGCTGACCGTGGACATGACACATTTGCTAATCATTACTCCCTCCTGGGCCACCAACTCACTCCGATATCAGTGCTCTGTGCAGTTTTCAGCACTAGGTACATCTCATTATCCTGGCATGAGAAGGATAAGACCATCAAGTGCAGCACCAGCAGTGATGATGTCAGCGTACTGGAGATAAATGTGGGGAAGTTGACACACGGATTTAAGGATTGGAAGTGTAGGAAGACAGTTTGTTTTAAGCACTAAAGTAGCTGAGCCCACAATATAGCCTTAGAAAACCTGTAACTACACTTATCCGTCAGTTTTACTGCTCAAGTTTCGCTTTTAGATGGCTTAAGAGATGTGACGGTTCTGCTAAAATGTTTTAGGAGAAACAGCATTAGACCAAAAGAGACATGAGAAACAAGAGCGATGAGGGTTTTAGCTGCAAATGAACATAACATGAGTGTTATGTGTTTGTCAAATCTGAGCACAATGTGTGACCTTCTACTGAGATTTCTACTAAAACTTGAGGAGACATCTATGTAATGAAGGGGGTCTTATGTTCAGGAGGGAGATCCGGAGACTTAAGCAAAAGTCATGAACAGTTCGAAAAGATGCAGCAAAGAGTGAGGCGTCTTTGCTGCTCTCATCAAGTGCCTTTTCTTGTTTTAGGGGAGGCTGTGCTTGTGCAGTTATTTACTTTTTCATTGTTTGCTCCCCTCTTATAAAATGTTGGGGTGCAGGCACTCCATTGTGGAGGATCTTGTGATATTCTCATATTGTGAAAAATGCTTACTGCTGTGTCTTCCTTCATGCATAAGGTCACTGACGGGTGGGCCGACTGGCCGCACTGTGACATTTGAAGCTGGAATTCCTTTGTGAGGGACCCGGTTCCAGCTGCCTGCCGTACGGTGGACCGGTTTGCTGACCTCGTGTGCTGCACACAAGTGTCTTTGTGTAGAAAACAGCAGCTGTCCAAATCCCTAAGCTCAATCCTCTCTCTGTTCTGGGGGACGCGGAGCAGGATGTTGAGGCTGGCGCAGTACGGCTGATCACGTTCACAGTCCAGACTGTGATCTCTTCATCAGCCTCTTCATAAGTGCTAAAGATGAAAGACGGCTGCAGGAAAAAGTGTTGTTTATTATTCTCCCCTCTCTAAACGCCCAGCAGACTGTTAGACATAAAGTGTAAAATTATTAAAGTGTACAAGTATTTTAATGTTGAGTATCAGCTAGTACTGATCTTATATTCATAGTTTGTCCAGTTATGCTATTTAGGTAAGATATACAAGACTGCAGGTTATTTATGTCCATTATGTGAGATTCTGGACTAATATGTTCTGTTTTCAGCCCAATTTTTTGAAAAAAAAAAAAAAAAATAATAATAATAATAAAGCCATCTTGTCATGTGTTAAATACGGGCTTATGATCCAATTTGGCCTTCCTAATGATTTGGCTTCAGAATTCTACAGTAAAATCAATTATGTATGCTTTTTTAAAAGAAATACTAATTTTATAGTGTTTTGAATATGAACAAGCTTTTTCTGTTATTGCCCATTTAACATCATAAGTGGCTCAGCCCTCTTAAATCAGACATTTACCCAGTCATGACAGGAGAGTGCAAACTGTGGCAGGAGTGTATTTTGTACATGCTCCTGGTGGCATGCCACTCATAATGAGTGGCAGAAAAAAAGTGTAATAGCCGTGCACTCACTTTTCTCATACCAATATTTTAGCTGATGTATTAGAAACACTGGCAGTGGAGAAATTATACGTTTTCATTTTCCTCTGTAAAATAGTTCTACATCACAGACACTGGTGCCTCACTGCTACGAAAGATGAATAATGTCCATTTAGAAGAAGCGACAGATTGGAAATGATATCCAGTATGATACGCAATCCATTGAATATGCCTCTTTACTATATCATGGTACAAACATATACACTATCATGTAATGTGGATTGTACTGTGTCATGAATTCTCAACCTTGCACACATGTATGTGTTCATATATTCACTATTCTGTTGTATTATACTGTATTTTTCACTCACTCACATTTAGCAGGCTGAAGATTCTCCATAAGTCAAGCAGTGTTTGATACTTTTTAGGAGCTGTGCATCCTAAATGATTCTCTGTGTCCTTGTATTCTAAATATACCCTTTTTTAAATCTTTGTTCATGTCTGCCTTGAACATGAGTTGATAGTCTTAAGCGTTCCTAGCCGGCTTAGCATGTCAGCAAATTACTAAATTTAGTTTCATGCCATATTTAAAGTGAAATTTAAAGCCTCCTGCAACAGCTTTTTTAAAACTCTTTACTTTGAAGTTTTATAGAAACACAGATAATATAACATGGTATTTTATCAGGTCTACTACATTTCAGTATATTATATTTAGGGGTGTTGAATTAACACATTAATTTCTATCAATTAATCACAGAAAAATAACGCGTAAAAAAATTTATGGTGATTAATGACACCACATGACTTCAACCCGGTCTGGTGTTCTGTTGAAACATGCCACCCATCGAGATGTGCTCTCGTGCCCTTCTGCGCATGTGCAGTTCCACAGTCTTTGGATTCAGTGCCACACCCATAAATCCATGCTACCTTGACATACTGGCAGCTGTATAAACTTCAAGGGAGCATTTTTCCACAGGGTAGCATGAATCGTCAGAACACCCTGCTTCACTTTAGCATTTCTCAGTGTTAGAACCTGACTGTATAAACTGGCTCTATGCACCTCTAAAGATCCATCTAGGCTCTTCTCATTTAAATTACATATATTTTCTCAGATTATGCACATTATTTGCCTATTTCTCAACATTATCAGCGCTAAACTAATGGTATGAACTGTATAAGCTTCAAGGCAGCATTTTTCGACAAGGCAGCATAAATCAAGAGACACTAGCTGTTGATTTGCGCTACGGTAGCATTTTTCGACAAGGCAGCATAATTCATCAGAACACACGTGCGTGTATGTACGTTGTCTTAAACTGCACCTTATAGATGGACTTAGTTCTATCATTGTTCTTGCTGAAGCGTTTTTTTCTCCTCAGCATATTAGGTCATATTTTTTATTGCTGTGACCATTATTGCACGTGCACAGTGTAAAAACAGTTATTAAATAAAAGAGATGTTTTATTTAATTTTTTCATTTAATTTTAATTAAATAAAAGTCTGTGATGGTTATTCTTTCACTCATATACCAAAATTAATTCAAGTTTTTAAATACTTTTACAGCAAAAATGTGTGTTAATTTAGATGAATTAATCACAGAGCTTGTAATTAATTCGATTATTTTTTTTAGCGCATGACACCCCTAATTATATTATATTAATTAACTGAATGTGTTACGCGTCATTTGGATCATGTTTTAATTGCTTGGTGTTACTATTGATTACATTACATGCAAGTTGCAACCTATAGTGCACCCAATGAAAAGAAATCTCATTTTCTTATGCAAAAGAGAATGCAAAAATATCAGGAAATCTGGCTGATTTGTTAGGGCAGAGGTGAATGTGTGTGACCTCGATCTAGCCTAAGCACTCTCTCCATCCAGAGCCCTGAATCACTGTGTGCTCCTCACTGTTGCTAGGAAGTAGGAAGGCCCAAGGCTTTTAGCACTGTGGAAACTTGGTTTCAGCTGTCAGCCACGCTGCATTAAGACTGATGTGTGGTTTTAATTCCTGTTCGTCGTATGGAACAGATGTCACGTTTTCCTTCTTTCAAGAGAAGCACTAGGTGTTTTCCACTGACACTGTGATTGGAAAGATGTAATTGACAACCATTAATGTTGTTATTGATTGATTCTGATGCTGTCTATTTTGATATGTGATGAGGGAAAGAGACAATAGCAATAGCAATATGCAGTTGATAGTCACGTATAATGTACATGTGCTCTGTTTTAAGAGTCTTTAATGACTGCTTTGCGTCACATGCATTTTGGATCTAAGCATCTTAAGTCACCTGTAAATCTTGTATATTCGGTAATTCGTAAATTGTAAATCAAGTCCATTTTATTACTTTCTCTCAGTCTGTCTGTCTGTTTAGCTGTCTCTCTAAATATCCATCTGTCTGTCTGTCTGTTTTTCAATCTTTCTGTCTGTCTGTCTGTCTGTCTGTCTGTCTATCCGTCTAACATTTTATTTCATGTTTTATTGTTTAATTTTATGGCCATTAATCGCCTTAAGTAATGTAGTGTTTTATTATTTGAAATTAAGTTAATCAGTGTTTTCTTCTACTTTTGCTGAATTAGTACCAACATGAACTATTTTAAATGTGTAATTATTTATTTTTCTTTTTACTTTACAACATTACATTAAAATTGCTGTTTCCAGTTTATAAATAATGTTTCTGTTTTAATATATTTTAATTCTGTGAATTATCTGTATCTATCTATCTATCTATCTATCTATCTATCTATCTATCTATCTATCTATCTATCTATCTATCTATCTATCT